>CAUYUJ010002747.1:572500-599333 GCA_963575745.1 Prorocentrum cordatum
TCCACAGGGATTCTATAGATTCTATAGAGTCCCTGGAGGGATCCACAGGGATTCTATAGAGTCCCTGGAGGGATCCACAGGGATTCTATAGAGTCCCTGGAGGGATCCACAGGGATTCTATAGAGTCCCTGGAGGGATCCACAGGGATTCTATAGAGTCCCTGGAGGGATCCACAGGGATTCTATAGAGTCCCTGGAGGGATCCAGAGGGAGTCTATAGAGTCCCTGGAGGGATCCACAGGGATTCTATAGAGTCCCTGGAGGGATCCACAGGGATTCTATAGAGTCCCTGGAGGGATCCACAGGGATTCTATAGAGTCCCTGGAGGGATCCACAGGGATTCTATAGAGTCCCTGGAGGGATCCACAGGGATTCTATAGAGTCCCTGGAGGGATCCACAGGGATTCTATAGAGTCCCTGGAGGGATCCACAGGGATTCTATAGAGTCCCTGGAGGGATCCACAGGGATTCTATAGAGTCCCTGGAAGGATCCACAGGGATTCATAGAGTCCCTGGAGGGATCCACAGGGATTCTATAGAGTCCCTGGAGGGATCCACAGGGATTCTATAGAGTCCCTGGAGGGATCCACAGGGATTCTATAGAGTCCCTGGAGGGTTCCACAGGGATTCTATAGAGTCCCTGGAGGGTGTCTATAGAGTCCCCGGAGGGATCCACAGGGATTCTATAAGAGTCCCTGGAGGGATCCACAGGGATTCTATAGAGTCCGTGGAGGGAGTCTATAGAGTCCCTGGAGGGATCCACAGGGATTCTATAGAGTCCCTGGAGGGATCCACAGGGATTCTATAGAGTCCTGGAGGGATCCACCGGGATTCTATAGAGTCCCTGGAGGGAGTCTATAGAGTCCCTGGAGGGATCCACAGGGATTCTATAGAGTCCCTGGAGGGATCCACAGGGATCTATAGAGTCCCTGGAGGGATCCACAGGGATTCTATAGAGTCCCTGGAGGGATCCACAGGGATTCTATAGAGTCCCTGGAGGGATCCACAGGGATTCTATAGAGTCCCTGGAGGGAGTCTATAGAGTCCCTGGAGGGATCCACAGGGATTCTATAAAGTCCCTGGAGGGATCCACAGGGATTTTATAGAGTCCCTGGAGGGATCCACAGGGATTCTATGGAGTCCCTGGAGAGATCCACAGGGATTCTATAGAGTCCCTGGAGGGATCCACAGGGATTCTATAGAGTCTCTGGAGGGATCCACAGGGATTCTATAGGAGTCCCTGGAGGGATCCACAGGGATTCTATAGAGTCCCTGGAGGGATCCACAGGGATTCTATAGAGTCCCTGGAGGGATCCACAGGGAGTTTATAGAGTCCCTGGAGGGATCTGGCGGATCCAAAGGGATTTTCTATAGGAGTCCATGGAGGGGAACCACAGGGATTTATAGAGTTCCCTGGAGGGATCCACAGGGATTCTATAGAGTCCCTGGAGGGATCCACAGGGATTCTATAGAGTCCCTGGAGGGATCCACAGGGATTCTATAGAGTCCCTGGAGCTTATAGATCACCCAAGGAGGGGCTACCCTAGGCCTACCCCTAGGGTCTACCCCTAGGGCTACCCTAGGCCTACCCCTAGGGCCTACCCCTAGGGCTACCCTAGGCCTACCCCTAGGGCCTACCCCTAGGGCTACCCTAGGCCTACCCCTAGGGTCTATCCCTAGGGCAACCCTAGGGCTACCCCTAGGGCCCCTAGGGCCTACCCCTAGGGCTACCCTAGGGCTACCCCTAGGGCCTACCCCTAGGGCTACCCTAGGCCTACCCCTAGGGCCTACCCCTAGGGCTACCCTAGGCCTACCCCTAGGGCCTACCCCTAGGGCTACCCTAGGGCTACCCCTAGGGCCTACCCCTAGGGCTACCCTAGGGCTACCCCTTGGGCCTACCCCTAGGGCCGCCTTTGCCGGAGGAGAAGCACGAGGATGAGGGGGAGGAGTACCGAGGAGGAGGAGGAGGAGGAGGAGGAGGAGGAGGAGGAGGGACAGGGAGAGGGAGAGGGCGGAGGAGGAGCAGGAGGGACGGAGGAGGAGGAGGAGGAGGGGGAGGACGAGGAGGAGGAGGACGAGGAGGAGGAGGAGGAGGTGACAGCCCCGCCTGCGCCGCCCTGGCGCCAGACGGCGCCCCCGTCGACCGTCGATCGGCTCGGCTTTGCGTCGTCGTCGTCGTCGTCGTCGTCGTCGTCGTCGTCGTCGCCGTTGCCGTCGTCGTCGTCGCCGCCGCCGCCGTCGCCGCCGCCGCCGCCGTCGTTAGCGAGGGGGGGTCCCAGAGGGGGGGTCTGTGAGGGGGGGTCTGCGAGGGGGGGTCAGCGAGGGGGGGTCCCAGAGGGGGGGTCTGCGAGGGGGGGTCTGCGGCGCCGGGGCCGCGGTCGCCGGGGGGCGGCGCGGGCGCCCTGCCCTCGGAAGGGGGAGCGGGGGGGGGGAAGCAGGGGATCGAGGGAGTAGCGAGGGAGGAGGAGGAGGTGGAGGAGGAGGAGGAGGAGGAGAGGGCATCAATATGTAATCCGCCAGCAAAGCAAGCAATGCCTTTAATGTCCCGCCCGCCCGCCCGACCAAAATAATCAGCTTGTAATCCGCCACGATAGTAATCAACTTGTAACCCGCTGCCACATGGAATCACTTTGTAATCCGCCACCAAAGCAACCAATGCTTTTAATGTCCCGCCCGCCCGCCCGACCAAAGGAATCAGTTTGTAATCCGCAATAACAGAGAATCCATTCGTAATTCGCCACACAAGCAATCATTGCCTTTAATGTCCCGCCCGCCCGCCCGACAAAAGGAATCAATGTGTAATCAAGGGGTAGCCCTAGGGGCCCTAGGGCTACCCTAGGGCTACCCCTTGGGCCTATCCTTAGGGCCGCTTTTGCCGGAGGAGAAGCACGAGGATGAGGGAAAGGAGTACCGAGGAAGAGGAGGAGGAGGAGGAGGAGGAGGAGGAGAAGGAGGAGGAGGGACAGGGAGAGGGAGAGGGCGGAGGAGGAGCAGGAGGGACGGAGAGAGGAGGAGGAGGAGGGGGAGGACGAGGAGGAGGAGGACGAGGAGGAGGAGGAGGAGGTGACAGCCCCGCCTGCGCCGCCCTGGCGCCAGACGGCGCCCCCGTCGACCGTCGATCGGCTCGGCTTTGCGTCGTCGTCGTCGTCGTCGTCGTCGTCGTCGTCGTCGTCGTCGTCGTCGTCGCCGTTGCCGTCGTCGTCGTCGCCGCCGCCGCCGTCGCGAGGGGGGGTCCCAGAGGGGGGTCTGCGAGGGGGCCGCCGCCGTCGTCTGCGAGGGGGGGTCCCAGAGGGGGGGTCTGTGAGGGGGGTCCCAGAGGGGGGTCTGCGAGGGGGGGCCTGCGAGGGGGGATCTGTGAGGGGGGGTCAGCGAGGGGGGGTCAGCGATGGGGGGGTCCCAGAGGGGGGGTCAGCGAGGGGGGGTCAGCGAGGGGGGGCTACCCTTGGGAAGCCTAGGGCCTTGGGTAGGGCCTACCCTTGGGAAGCCTAGGGCCTTGGGTAGGGCCTACCCTTGGGAAGCCTAGGGCCTTGGGTAGGGCCTACCCTTGGGAAGCCTAGGGCCTTGGGTAGGGCCTACCCTTGGGAAGCCTAAGGCCTTGGGTAGGGCCTAGGGTAGCCAAGGCCCCCGGTGATCTATACCCCCTGAAGGGATCCACAGGGATTCTATATAGTCCCTGGAGGGACCCACAGGGATTCTATAGAGTCCCTGGAGGGATCCACAGGGATTCTATAGAGTCCCTGGAGGGATCCACAGGGAGTCTATAGAGTCCCTGGAGGGATCCACAGGGAGTCTATAGAGTCCCTAGAGGGATCCACAGGGATTCTATAGAGTCCCTGGAGGGAGTCTATAGAGTCCCTGGGGGGATCCACAGGGATTCTATAGAGTCCCTGGAGGGATCCACAGGGATTCTATAGAGTCCCTGGAGGGATCCAAAGACTCCTAGAGGGTCCCGAACGGATTCCGATGGGAATCCGTAGGGAGCGTGTAGGTTTCATACAGAATTCATGCATAATTCAAACAGAATTCATACAGAATTCGTTGTGTTGTGTTGTGTTGTTCCCCCCCCCCCCTCCGACTCACCGGGGGGGCGGGACCTGCCTCCTCCACTGTGGCGGACGCGGGAAGTGAAGCCCCGGACCCCGGGGGGACCATGCCGGCCTGTACCTTGTTGTTGTTGTTGTTGTTGTTGTTGTTGTTGTTGTTGTTGTTGTTGTTGTTGTTGTTGTTGTTGTTGTTGTTGTTGTTGTTGTTGTTGTTGTTGTTGTTGTTGTTGTTGTTGTTGTTGTTGTTGTTGTTGTTGTTGTTGTTTGTTCTCGCTTTATCTCCATTGTTCTCTCTTTCTATACATATATATATATATGTATATGTATATATATACACCCTTCAGCCGGACATCTAGTGTACGCTCCGGCCCAGCTACGAAAGCGCGCGAGCGGATTGCCTCTGCCGCGCTGCAACGTAAACAAGTTGTCCCGTGCGTCGCGGATCACGTGGAGCACAGGGCGGGCGCACGCTGGCGTCGGAAAGACTGGCTTCAGCGCGTGCAGGGGGAAGAGCAGGAGGAGAAGGAGGAGGATGAGGAGGGGGAGGAGGAGGAGGAGGAGGAGGAGGAGGAGGAGGAGGAGGTGGAGGAGGAGGAGGAGAAGGAGGAGGAAGAGGTGGAGGAGGAGGAGAAGGAGGATGAAGAGCAGGACAATTGCTAGGGCCTTACGGCTGGTGCCGCCGTTTCTGAAGGGGACGACGATAATTGCGGCGGCGGCTACGACGACGCTGACGTGGGCCAGATTCCTCAGGGATGCTTCTTGGGGTCTTTTCGCAAGGCTTTCGGGGGCCTCTGGGGAGGAATCTGTGGGCCTCTTGGGAGCCTCTTGGGGGTCTCTTGGGAGCCTCTTGGGGGTCCGTCCCTTTGGGCTTCCTGGGGACCTCTTGTGAATCTCTGGGTTGGTGCCTCTTGGGAACCTCGTGGGGCCTACTGGGAGCCTCTCGGCGCCGAGGGCTGAAAATGTCTATTCAGGCTCCCTGTCCGTGGACGCTCTTGGAGCCATCTTGGGAGCCGCTTGGGCCGTCTTGGAGGCGTTTGGGGCTGGCCTGGGGTCCTCTTGGGCTGTTTTGGGGCCCTCGGGGAGGCCTCCTGGGCCGTCCAGTGGCGATCTTGGGGGCACCTTGGGCCGTCTTGCAGCGGCGAGAGGCGGAAAAGGCGAGACGACAAATCAAGGGGATCACTCAATGTTGCCTCGTGGGGCCCCTCTCGGGAGCGTCTTGGAGGCCCCCTGGGCAGACAGCAGGGCGTGAAGGCGTTTTGGACCGATCGATTGGCGATTGGGGGCCCTCTTGGATCGTCTCGGGGGCCTCGTGTGGCACTCTTGGCCTGCCTTGGTACTTTCTGAGACCCCATCGGGGGGATGAGTCTCCGGGACACCCCTCCCCCGGGGCCCCCTCGCCGATGAGGGAGGGATCAAAGGGAAGGGTCTTCCCTTCGACTCGATGGCGACATTGCTAGATTGTTCTCTCGCTGACATGCTTGAGCAGCATGGCGCACGGAAAGGGGACGACGGCGACGACGACTGACGGAGACGACGACCTTCAGCGCTTGCAGGGGGAATAGCAGGAGCAGTCGGAGGAGGAGGAGGAGGAGGAGGAAATAGCAGGAGGAGGCGGAGGAGGAGGAAGAGGAGGAGGGTTTTCATGAAGACGATGATGGTGATGAGGTTGGTGTTGGTGATGGTGATGGTGATGGTGCAGAAGCGGGGGATGATGGAGGTGAGGCTGCTGATGATGATGATGATGATGATGATGATGATGATGATGATGTTGATGATGCTGATGCTGATGCTGATGCTGATGCTGTTGCTGATGATGATGCAGGTGATGATGAGGAGGAGGAGGAGAAGGAGGAGGAGGAGGAGAAGGAGCAGGAGGAGGAGGAGAAGGAGGAGGATGAGGAGGAGGAGGAGAAGGAGGAGGAGGAGGAGGAACACGGAACGCAACAGGTTCGGTGCTTATGCTTGCCAAACGCAAGCAGAAGGAACAGCAGGAAGAGGACCGACTGACCGACTACGAATTCACCTGTTACCTAAACTGTGCCTCAGGCGCGACGTGCATGCTAAAGGCCCGGGTGCATCCGAGTGCGCTCGGGTTACCGGCGGGGGCGGGGGCCGCAGGCAGGAAAGGGGTGATGGTGATGGCAATGTTGGTGAAGTGGAGGGGAATGGGGGATGAGCCCTGCGCGGGAGAAGGCGGATTGGAACTTGTCGCAGAGTGTTGGTTTTCACGAGCCCGCGTTGTGATACGAGCCTCCTTGCCGTCCAGCCTTGGGCCACCGGACCGTCCT
Source organism: Prorocentrum cordatum (assembly GCA_963575745.1). Taxonomy (NCBI): domain Eukaryota; class Dinophyceae; order Prorocentrales; family Prorocentraceae; genus Prorocentrum; species Prorocentrum cordatum. The sequence goes on from CAUYUJ010002747.1 coordinate 578,831, forward strand.
CTGCGGTGGGCTCCTGTCGCGGCCAGTTTGGCTCTCCGTCGTGCCCGGCGCGCCTGGGTTTCATTCGTTCGCCTGGAGAGTTCGGGCCCCTCGCTCGGCCTCCACCAGTCTGGTCTCATCCGTGGGTCGACCCTGCAAGAAGTCCAGTGTGCTCCAGGTGCCCCGGTTGTCGCGATGCGTGCCCTCCCCGTGTCTGGAGCGCGTGTTGCCTGCGGGAGAGCCTCGTGCCCTCATCGGGTGTCCCTCTGTGGTCGGTCCCGGCCTCAAGTGGTGTTTGGCTCGGGGACGGCAAACAGGGGGGTGATGACTTGGGGGGGGGATATCGGCGGGGGCCACGATATCTCTCCAGATTTCATGGCGCTTTTTCTTATTTCATTACGTGCCTGGCCCCGCCCCCCCTGAGCCGCGCGCATGCCGCTGGCCATGATTTGCGCCCCCCCCCTCTTGGACGCCCCCCTTTTGGCCGCCCTAGATTGGGGTTGCGGCCGTGCCTCCTGCCCCATCACTCAGGAGGGGGAAAACACACACAGACACAATTCATCGGCGATTCCCCGGAAAATGTGGGAAAATATGGGAAGTGGTGGGGAAGACGAATACCCAGACAATGTGAGAATATGGGAGTCCTGGGATTAGTGTGTATTCATGTGTGTGTCCCTGGGCCCCTTCAATCATGTCGGTTCCTCGCTCGCTCGTGGGCGCGGCCCCCCGTGCTGCCCGCTCCCGCGGACAAGAGAAAACCTCAGGATCTTTTCACCGACCCCTACAGTGGAGGGATTCTCCGAAGGGCTTAGGCGACCCGTCCTCCTCCTCCTCCCCCTCCTCCTCCTCCTCCTCCTCCTCCTCCCCCTCCTCCTCCATCTCTTCCTCCCCCTCCATCTCCTCCTCCACCTCCTCCTCCTCCACCTCCTCTTCTTCCACCTCCTCCTCCTCCTTCTGTCGCTTACGGCCCCGGGGGAAACCGTGCACCCTAAAGTGGAGGCCCAGGCCAAGAAACACCCTGCTTGCCTCCAGGGTGCTTTGAGTTTGTCGGGTTTCGATGGTTTTGCGATGGACAGCGCGACGTTCCCAACCAAAAATCCATGAACGTCCTGGGGTCTCAGGGTTGGGTTTCTTGGGGAAGGTTTCTTGTGGCCGGGCCTCCACTGTATCATCCCAGATCCCTCATGCAAACCTGCACCATCTCAGCACCCCAGTTGGGGATTCGCTCCTCGAAAAACGAAGGAAACGGCCTATATCCCCATCTGGGGGGGCGAATCGGCCAGCGGGGCCGAGGCCACGCCCATGGGGATCGGGGTCGGATACAGGATGCTCAAGCATTGCATAGACAGATTTCGGACGTTCGCGTGGATTTCTTGGATCTGCGCTAGGCCCCCTTGGCGTCGCCTCTGGCGCGCCTCCCTCTGGCGCGCTCCCCGCGCAAGAGAGGGCGTTTGGTGCCCATCCTGGAAATAAGCGCGGATCCCCGGATGTTTATCATTATGTGTATGCAGAGTATACTGTTATGTTCTCTCCTCTCTCACACTTGAAGCGCCGCGGAGGAGTTGCTCCGCTGCCAGCATATGCAGGAGCAGATCGACCAGAAGGAGTCCCAGCAGCACCAGAAGGAGACGACGACCCGCCTTTCCCATCCACCCACCTTGGGCCCGGGCAGATGGGATCGGGGGGCGGCACCGCCGATGCATCTGCGATGCGTCTCGACTCGGAGCCAGAGTTTCTCCATCTCGACGTTGCCGACGCATCTTGGATGCGGCGCCATCCTCCGATCACATTTGACTGCTCGGATCCGATTTGGGTGGGTGGCCTCCAGATCGGCTATGGATCGTGACACTCTGCCGGGCCATTGGCAGCTCTCAGGAAGAAATCTAGACCTCGGGTCTTCCATCACTTCTGGCCTGAAGTCGGGCATGTTCCTTTAGAGGAGGAATATTCAAGAATAGTCAAATACTATCGAGACGATTTTTCTATTCTTTTAATGTTTGAATGTGGTTTGAATTGTCCTTGATACTGTTCCTCCAACATCAGCCCGCCAGATGACATTGCCCGACCTTATTCTAGCCTCCGCGAGCTCGTTTCGAATCCCCGGGGACGGTCGACAGGCGGCGGGGACGACAAACCAGCACCCGGTGGGCATAAGGGGAGAATCCCACGGGGGGCTGCGGGCAACGCAATTAGTCCAGTTGGAGCCAAGGGGCTCCACCTGGTGAGCCTCCAACTGGACTTAGCCTGAAGTCGGCCATGTCCCTGTACAAGAGGGATCTTCAAGAGTACGTAGTCACATGACAGTCTGGGGACGATGTTTAGACTAATGTTCCCAACCATCCTGTGGTGTTGGGTCCTCGTTTTGAAATAACGGTCCCCGCGTTCTCCTCCTCCTCCTCCTCCTCCTCCTCCTCCTCCTCCCCTCCTCCCTCCTCCCCCTCCCCCTTGCGTTTCACCCACCCAGTACAGCGTTGCGTGGCCCCATAGGGAGCTCCGCCAGAGGCCCAAGTGGCAGTGTTCGCATGCGGTGCCACCCCAATTTCGGCACACCCCTCACACGCTTCGTGGCCCCATAGGGAGCTCCGCCGAAGGCCCCAGTGGAAGGGTGCGCATGCGGTTCCACCTCCATTTCGGTACACCCCTCATACGTTTCGTGGCCCCATAGGGAGCTCCGCCGAAGGTCCCAGAGACAGGGTTCGCATGCGGTTCCACCTGCATGTCGGCACACCACTCACACGTTTCGTGGCCCCATAGGGAGCTCCGGCGAAGGTCCCAGTCGCAGGGTTCGCATGTGGTTCCACTTCCATTTGGGCACACTCCTCATACGTTGCGTGGCCCCATAGGGAGCTCCACCGACAGTAGAAGGGTTCGCATGCGGTTCCATCAGCAGTTCTCGGCTCCCTGATAGGTGTTCAGAGGAGGAGGACAATGAGGAGGAGGGGGAGGAGGAGGAGGAGGAGGAGGAAAGGAGGAAGGGAGGAAGCAACTAGTTAAAGTCGTCGTAGTCGTCAGCGTGTCTCTTGGTTCCGTCTTCCACATGAATCCGCTGACACTCAGATGCTGACAAGGACAATGCCTTCTACCGAAGCATGCCATCACTATGAGATGCACATATGCGGATCACCGCGTCGAGAAATTGAGTTGTTCTGACTATGCTCCATGCCTCTATCAAAACCCGCCTGTAGGAGGACATGCCCGACCTAAACTCAGCCTCCTGAAGGGCGACGCCACGTCCAGTTGGAGCAGGTCGGGTCGGCGCCAGGAAGAGCTTGTCTTGACGGGACATTCCCGCCGGTCTTCGCTTCTCCCTGGCGCCCACACCACGACGCGAGCGCGGCGCGTCGGACCAGGGGGGTATGTGGATCATAAGCGGCACGCTAACGTCTTTTTTGAAGGCAGGTTTGCCTTCAAACAAATGCGTCTGCTCTGTAAGAACGTATTTGTTGATGGCATGTCTGCGTTCTACAAATACGTTCTTTCATGTCCTGGTATGTGAGAAAGTATTTGTTTAACGTGTTCAGGCCAACTCGTATCACGTTGTATCTGCATTGTCGTTTCTTGCGTTCGTCTCCACACGCTTGGTGAGGAAGCAAACGGCTTTCAAGTGCAAACGGCATTCGCGTTACGACGGTGGTTCCCGAATCATGCGGTCCGCTCCCATAATTTCCCACTGTCAAAAAACGTATTTCCCCATATCCTAAGATGGGTTTCTTCGATGCTCGTTCTGGGGACCTTCCTGGGGCCCACCTAACGGATCTGTTCGACTCAAGTTCGACTCAGATTCGATTCAGATTCGACTCAGGTTCGACGCAGCTTCGACGCATGATCGACTAAGGTTCGACTCAGGTTCGACTCGGGTTCGACGCAGCTTCGACGCACAAGTGGAACGAGTGGCTCCAGGAAGGTCCCCAGAATGAGCATCTAAGGTTTCTTGTTATTTCTTGGACGCCGCCGACTCCAGAGAACAAGAACACACCCAGAACACAGACTTCCTCATGCACAGACTCATACTCAGACTTACTCATACCCAGACGTACTCAGACACATACTTATTCATACTCAGATTTACTCATTCCCAGACTTACGCATACACAGACTTACTCCTACTCAGACTTTCTCATACTCAGACCTACTCATACCCAGACCTACTCATACCCAGACGTACACATACACATACTTACTCATACACAGATTTACTCGGCGCAGACTTCCTCATACCCAGACGGATTCATATACATGGCCCTGCGTGCTGGATAATGTGTTCTCGAGTGTCTCCGTTCCGCTGCCGTTTTTGGGCTCTGCCAAAAACTTGAAGACGGTTGTGATGCTTGGCCCGCTCGCCCAGGTAGCGTCCGCCAGCTTCGCGGGCAGTTGGCTGGGGGGGGCCGCTCGCGCATGCCACTGTGACTGTGCGTGCGCCTGCCACACCAGCTCCGACGACGGGGCCTTGAAGCTGCTCGAGAAGCAGCTCGACAGGTGCGGGCCCGAGCACCTGTGCCCGCAGTGCCCGACCTGCCCACAGTGTCCAGGGCCTACCCCTTGCCTGCCACTCTGGCCTGCTGGGCTGGGCGGCTTCGTGGCGGGCGTCGCCACCACCGCGCTCGCGGCGCTGTTCGCTGGGCGCTGCAGGGGTCGCCGCGAGGGGGCCCGTCCGGCTCGCGCCGTCGGGCCGAGCCCGCCGTTGGGCCTCGCGGACGGGCCCGCGTCGTTTGTGCCGGCGCCGGCGCTGGCCGCTGCCCCGGAGCCGAGGGCTCCTGCGGCGCTGCCGGGCGCGGCGGCGCTTCGGGGGCGGGCCTCGCACCGCGGGGCCGGGGTGCTGACGCTCGGCTGAGGCCGGGGCCCCCGCGGACAGCGGCATGTCGTCGCTCGCGCCTGGGACCTATGCTTTCGTGCAGTACAATGACCCGGCCGACAACGGGCTCTGGCATGAGCGCTTGATCCTGGGCTGGGTCACTGCATCGGAGTACATTGTGATGACCCCAGATGGGGATGTCTTCATAGAACAGCTCGACTCGGCGAACGCGGACCTGTCAGGTATCCGTTTTTCGCCTTCGTCGGGGGGCTTGCCCGCTGGCCTCGCGGGTGTGCCGCTCTACCGCTTCGCGGCGCAGCCTGCTGGGGCCGAGCTGACGGCGCTGCTCAACGAGGGGGCTTCGCACGCTCGCGTGGAGCGCCAGGCGAGGGGCTTGGCGCAGCCGCCCGGCGCGGGCATGGCCGGCGGCCCGGGCGGCTTTGCCCCGGCGGTGGTGCCGATCCCGCTGCCGGTCGCGCCGCCCCCGGCGGCAGCCGGCGCGCCCCCGCCGCCTCCGCCCGCCCCGAGGGTGTCGCCGGCCGCGGGCAGCTGGGTCTTCGACGTCCCTGGCCCCTCGCACGCGATCGGGCAAGAGTTCCTCTTTCCTGCGGGCGGGCTGGACTTCGGGGGCCACGCGTTCGTCTCGGTGGGCGGGGCTATCACCGCGGGCTGCTTCGTCCAGGCGGACACGAACCTCGACGAGTGGGCGGCGGAGCGGCAGCTCTTCCTGATGCAGGGCGAGCCGCGTCTGCTGCCCCGGCGGCAACCTGCGGGGCCAGTCCCATTCACCCGCGACGCGGCGTGGCTGCACAAGGACCCCCGGGTTGAGATCCACCTGAAGGGGCCGCCGACCATGGGGGACTCGGTGACCGCGTTGATGGCGCGGAGTCCGGGGGGCTTCATGTCCTCCCACGAGCGCTGGCTGGTCGAGAGCAAGGTGCCCGCAGCCAGCCGCTCGGCCCGTGAACATCGAGTGGTCTCGAAGGCGCTCGAGCTCGGACAGGCGGTGGACGGCATAAACCTGGCGAACCTCACCTGCATGGAGTACCTCAACAGGCGCCGCCAGTTGTTGGAGGAGGCCCACAAGACCGACCCGGACAAGGGCAACTTTGAGGGCGCCCACCACTTCATGGGCGAGGATGACGATGGAGCGGGCGCACTCGCCGCCCCGAGCCTCCGCTCGCACGTGGCCGGCGAGTTCGGCAAGGAGGCGGCCATCGAGAAGGAGAGACGCAAAGCACGAGAAGCGAAGAAGCCACCTCCCGGAGGTGGCGGGAAATCATGACCGACTTGAACCACGACGGCGCCTTTGCTGGCAGCGCCGCCGCGGCTTTGAAAGACCAGCTTTTTTCGGAGGAGGGAGTGGCCCCGCCTTGGGGCTGGCCGGACGCACAGCCGCCCGGCTTCAGGCCGCCGCCGGGACTTCCGAGGCCGCCCGGCTGCCTGGACGATCTCTTCCCCCTCCCGCTGCTCGACCCGCAGGAGGCCGATTTTGGCGGCTCCGGCCGCGCCCGCACCGGGCAACGAAGGAGATGCATCCGTCGGGACGTGCTGAGTGACGTGAACGACTCGCTGATGGGCCTCAATGTTCTGCACGGCTGTGAGCGCTCGTCGGTTACCGCGCCCACCGAGGCGCAGAGGCTGGCACAACGGAGGTTGCTCCGTTCCGCTCGCTCTGCCCGACAAGTTTTTCCAGACTTATTTAACATGAGCCCCCGTGAAGCTGCCAGTGAGCTTCTGGGATCGCGCCTCGATTATCAGGGATCGGTGACGACGGTCGTCCCGTACCGCGCCGATGCCCTGTCTTTGCCCCCCGCAGGACGACAGCCGGTCAGCCTTCAGGGCGCTCTCGACCCTGATGCCGCGCACGCGCTTGCTAACTTTGAGAGCCTCCTCGCCGAGCCTGAGGTTCGTCAGGCCCGTCGGGAGGGGGGCCCGGTCCGACCGTACATGGACGCTGTGCTTAAAAATGATCGGGCCCAGTATGTGCAGTTTTTGGGGCAGCTCGCGAGCTGCCATGTGCTCACCTCCACTAGGACTAAGAAAGCCTCTGTCACCCCGTTTTTCGTGTCAAAAAAGACCGACAAGATTCGGCTCGTGTTAGACTGTTGTGAATCTAACCAGTTCTTTAAACATTCTCCCTTCACGGAGATAGCTGCGGCGGAGAGCCTCAGCTCCTTGGAGGTCCCCGAGGGCAGGCAGTTGTACAGTGCATGTGCTGATATCCAGTGTGCATTCTATCAGTGCGGAGATATAGGAGATCTATGCCAGTACTTCTGCCTCCCGAAGGTGACTCGGGCCGAGGCTCACCGCGCTGGTATCCCCGTGAAGGACCTTCGTGTACCCGGCGATGCAGGTGCTTCCGATGGGTTGGTCCTCGGCCTTCTGGTTCGTCCAACGTCTTCACCTCGAGGTGGTGCGGAGGTCTGGGGTCCCTTCTACCATGGTTGCTACTGGATCCTGGCCTCTTCCGTCGGTCGTCGAGGGCCCAATCGAGGCCCCGTGCTCGGACAACGTGAATGTGTTCGGTTTGGAGCCGGGGCCCGCGTTAGCAACGCGTGATCGCATCGTCGCCCAGTTCGAGGCGGAGGGGTTCGCCATGCATGATATCTCCGAGGTGTCGTCCGAGGGCGTCGTCCTGGGAGCTGACGTCGGGGGGCCGGATCCCTTCACCCGCCGCTCTCTAAAAAAGCTGCTGGTGGTCAGGAAAGCTCTGTTCTGGCTCGCAACGGGCCCATACGTAAGCGGCCGACAGCTGGAGGTTATCTTGGGACATTATGTCGCTGCCTGTCTCTTCTGCCGCCCAGGCTTTTCGATCATGCGTGCGGTGTACGAGTTTGTTCGGGCTTCCTACGACAGGCCCAAGGTGCTCTGGAGAAGTTGTCGTTACGAGTGTTGGCTTATGGCGACCCTTTGCATCCATCTGCAGTCTCCCCTGTCTTTGCCGTGGGCGAGTGAGGTCATCGCTACCGACGCGTCCACCACCGGGATGGGAGTAACCGAGGCCAGGCTTCCGAAGGAAGTCGAAGCGGATGTTGGGAGATGGCGGGAGAGGTGGAGGTATCGTCGCTTGGAACCTTCTGAGTGGGCCCCCCGGGCCCGGGCCCTCGACGGCCTGGGCGAAATCACCTTGCCACACACTGCCTGGGAGAACCCGTCGGAGCGTGGTTGGAAGCACGCTGTCGGTTTTCCCGAGGTCCCGTCTGAAGTCCTTGGAGCTCAGTTTCGTGTTGTGTACGCTGCGCCCTTCAGATATGCCGAGCACATCGGGGTCAAGGAGGGGCGGGCCGCTGTGTGGGCTTTGCGCCGTGATGCGAGAGATCCAGGGCGGCACTGCTCCAGGAGGTTGTACTTAATTGACAATTTCGGGGTCGTGCTTGCTTTGGAGCGTGGGAGGGCCACATCACACGGCCTCCTGCAGATCTGTCGACGGGTCACCGCTCTGTCCATAGCCTGTAGCATTTCGGCTCGTTTCCGTTGGATCGCCTCAGAGTCAAACCCGGCCGACGCGCCTAGTCGGCTCTGGGAGCGGCCGGACGCTCGGCCGCCCTGTGGGCCGTATGCTCGGCCCGCTCAGCGTGGCTGGAGGGGCTACGCCCTGCCTGGAGGACAGCCGCGGGCGCGCGTCGACCACCAAGGGGGTCCAGCGCGCCGTGCGGAAGGCTCGTGCTGTTCGTCTTCCAGCTCCAGCCGCGCCGAGGCGGGCCAGGCTGGGAAGGCCCGCTGCCGCGCCGGCGCTGCGGCGGCGCCCGGCGGCGGCGGCCGCGCCTGCGCCGCTTCGCCGCCCAGCAGCCGCAGGCGCGCCCGCGCTGATGCGCCGCCCGGCCGCGGCGCCCAGCGCTGCCGGGCTTCGGCCCCGGCTGGCGGCGGCGGTGGCGACGGTGCGGACCTCGAAGGTGACAGCCACGATCCCGTCGGCCTGCGAGAACGCAGCCGTCGGTGCCTCGGCCAGGCTCTCCTACCAGCAGTACTACGCGGCCTTCCTGGCGTTCGTGGGACAGCCAGCCGACGACCTCGAGGCGCTCGAGGTGCAGGTCCTGGAGGTCCTCGACACGTTCCTGGAGGCGGGCTGCACGAAGGGGGACGCGGACTACCTGGTCGCCGCCGTCAAGGACGCGCTGCCGAGGGCGACGGGGCCGAGGGCCCTGCCTCGCGTGCAGCGCGCGCTGAAGGGGCACGGCAAGAAGGTGCCCCCGAGGTCGCGGGCTCCCGCGCCCCGCGAGGTGGTGGGCTCAGCGATCTCGGGACTCCTCTCGGTGAACGAGCGGGTCATACTCAGACTTACCCATGCCCAGACTTACTCATACACATACATACGCATCCTCAGACATACTCAGACTCATACCTACTCATACTCAGCCCAGACGTACACACATACTTACTCATACACAGACTTATTCATGCCCATACTTACTCATACCCAGACGTACGCACACACAGACTTACTCATACACAGACGTATTCACACCCAGACCTTATCATAGTCAGGCTTATTCATACGCAGACTTATTCAACACACAGAAGATTCGGAGTATGTCTCAGGCGTGGCGCTGGTTTCAGCACCCCAGAGGGGAGCCGCCAGGGGTGTTTTCACGGGCCCGTTCGCGGCCAGTTTGTGGGGATGTCTCAAGGGGTTTGGTTGTTTTGGTAAACAAATTCGTCTGCGTTTAGAGCAGATTGTGAGGATGTCTCAGGCGGGGCGCTGGTTTCAGCACCCCTAATGGGCGCCGCCAGGGGTGTTTTCACGGGCCCGTTCGCGGCCAGTTTGCGGGGATGTCTCAGGCGGGCTGGTCGTTGTTTGGTGGGCAGATTTGTTTGCGTTTAGAGCACTTTGTGAGGATGTCTCAGGCGGGGCGCTGGTTTCAGCACCCCTGGGGGGAGCCGCCAGGTGTGTTTTCACGAGCCCGTTCGCGGCGAGTTTGTGGGGATGTCCCAGGCGGTTTGGCTGTTTTGGTGGGCAGACCCGTCTGCGTTTAGAGCAGTTTGTGAGGATGTCTCGGGCGGGGCGCTGGTTTCAGCACCCCTGAGGGGAGCTGCCAGGGGTGTTTTCACGGGCCCGTTCGCGGCCAGTTTGTGGGGATGTATCATGCGGCTTGATTGTTTTCATGCCCAACACATCCTTTGCTTTCAGAGCAGATTGTGAGGATGTCTCAGGCGGGGCGCTGGTTTCACCATTCCTAAGGGGAGCCGCCAGGTGTGTTCTCACGGGCCCGTTCGCGGCCAGTTTGTGGGGATGTCTCAGGCGGTTTGCTCGTGTTTATGCCCAACATCCTTGGCTGTCAGAGCAGATTGTGAGGATGTCTCAGGCGGGGCGCTGGTTTCAGCACCCCCAGCGGGAGCCGCCAGGGGTGTTTTCACGGGCCCGTTCGCGGCCAGTTTGTGGGGATGTCCCAGGCGGGCTGCTTGTTTTCATGCCCAACATAACACCCTTGGTTTTCAGAGCAGATTGTGAGGATGTCCCAGGCGGGGCGCTGGTTTCAACACCCCTATATGGAGCAGCCAGGGGGTAGGACACAGGCCCGTTCGCGGCCAGTTTGTGGGCATGTCTCAGGCGGCTTGCTCGCTTCATGCCCAACATCCTTGGCATGACGTCACTTGACATAGAACATGGCAAGACACAAAACATGGCATGACACCCTCATATCAGACGCTCACGATGGCATGACATAGAGTCAGAGATGCACATATGGGGAGCTCCACGCAGTGAATAATTGTTTAACTTTTTTGTTTACATTGTCTGCTCTGCAAGAGCGTATTTTTTATGAGGCAACTCGGCCTTCAAAAATGATCCGGATGAATGACCTAACCATATGTAGTTGTGAATGCGCGTTGTGAGTGCCGCATCCGGTGGGTCACGCAACGCGTGATGAGGCGTGCGGTAATGGGTGAGGGGGACGCTTGCGGGTGGTCCCACTGGGGCCTTCGGTGGAGCTCCCTGGGGGGCCACGACGCGCTGTAATGGGTGGTGAAAGCGCACGCGGGCGGTGCCATTGGGGCCTTCGGTGGAACCCCCATATGGGGCCACGAAGCGCTGTACTGGGTGGGGGGACGCATGCGGGCGGTCTCACCAGGACCTTCGCTGGTGCTTTATACGGGGCCACGAAACGCTGTACTATGTGTGGCGGACGCACGCGGGCACCCCCATTGGGGTCATCTCTGGAGTCCCTATGGGGCCACGGCGCGTTGTATTGGGTGTGGCGGACGCATGCGGGCACCCCCACTGTGGCTTTCGGACGGGCTCCTTATGGGGCCACTAAACGCTGTACTGGGTGTGGCGGACGCATGCGGGCACCCCCACTGGAGCCTTCGGTGGAGCTTCCTATGGTGCCACGGAGCGTTTACTGGGCGTGGCAGACGCATGCGGGCACCCCCACTGTGGCTTTCGGTGGGGCTCCCCATGGGGCCACGAAGCGCTGTACTGGGTGTGGCTGACGCATTCGGGCATCCCCACTGGGGCCTTCGGTGGAACTCCTTATGGGACCACGAAACGGTATGCTGGCTGGAGCCTTCGGTGGGGCTCCCCATGGGGCCACGGAGCGCTGTACTGGGTATGGCGGGCGCATGCGGGCCCCCCCCCCTACACAGGCTCCTCCAGCGGATCTCACCTGGCCGCTCCAGTGGCCTATCTGCCGTGGCGAACCAGCACGTCGAGGTCCTCGCTGACCGCGGCGAGATGGCGTCAGCTCTCCGGGAACATTGGCGGGGTGTTTTGACCCGCCGGCTGATCGACCGGCAGCTTCTGTCCGAGTGGCTCGCGGCCGAGGCGCCGCCCACGGCGCCACCGAGCGACGCAGCTTGGCGGCTTCAGCGCGACCACGTGCAAACGGCCATCGACCGCTCGCCAAATGCAGCCCCAGGGCCAGACGGCATCTCAACCAGCGTCGGGCAAGGGTGCCCTCCTTCTCCGACACTTGTCGACATGGCCGTGGACATCCGCTGGCTCCGCGCGAAGGTGCCCGCGCGGTGCTCCGGGCAGTCGCCGATGATTTAGCAGCTGTGGTATGGGCGCGGACATGGCAGCCCCATTCCTCTTCGCAGTCTTTCAGGACTTCGGGGAGACCTCTAGTTTCCGCCTCAACGCGCCGAAGACGGCCCTCGTGCCGCTCTTTCTGCGCGGTCCAGGGCCTGTGCTGCAGGCGCTGCTCCGCTGCGAGCCAGGCTGAGGAGGGCTGCGGGTGGCGGACCACGCGAAGTATCTCGGCTTCGTGCTAGGGCCAGGTCGCGGCCACAGGGCGCGCGACAAGGCCCTGCCGAAGTGCTTGGACAGAGCGGCGGGGGGCGCGCCAGGGGGAGCCTGTGTGCCACTGCATTTGCACGCGCGGTTTACATCGCCTCTGCGCTGGGATTCCTGGTCCAGCTGGATGCTCTCCCGCCGCAATGGCCAGATGTTGAAGCTGAGGATCTGCGCTGGCTGGTCCCGGGTTCTGGCCAGCGGTCCTGCCCTCGTGACCTCGAGCGCATCGACCTGTTCCGTTTTCCGAAGCCTTTCGTCGACGCGGCCGCTTGCCAGCTGGCAGCCCAGGCTCGGGTCTACTATATGTGGGCGGCCAGCTCTGGGGGCTTGCGGACCCAGCGGCGGGCTGCCGCGCTCCGCCAGATGATGCAGGCATCAGACCGTACCACATATAGATGCAAGCCACCTGGGCCGATTGGTTCGCGCTTAGTTTTATATTTCAGGTGGACAGCATGCACGTCGACGACGCGGCTCTGCTGCAGCAACCTATGACCAGGGAGCTGTCCCGTCGCGTCCAGGTGGCATGTCAGCCAACCGCGGCTGGCCGCGCTGCCGCGGGCTACGACGGTCGACCTGGAGATGCGGATCCGCCGCGAGTTGGCCGCTGGGCGGTGCCCCAACTCCCTTGCGTCCGGGGGGCCCACTGCCTGTCTTTCTTGCAGGCGCTGCGGGGACGGGTTTCGCCGCGCATATGAGTTGCGACGTGGAGGGCGCTGTGGGGCGGATGGGCGTCGAGTCGGCGCGCGCAGGGCCGCGTCGGCCTAGCTGGGCGCGCGTCTCGTTGTTCGCCGGCCGCGGCTGATTCCATCCAGCACTGCGCGAATTGCTCAGTGCTCCACGACGCTGCTCACGCCGTGCTGCGTCTACCGCGCCCCGAGTCTCCAGGCGACCGCCTCGCAGAGTTTCTGGAGCTTGGTGGCCGCGCAGGCAGCGATCCGGAGAGAGCGGTGAAAGCGTCGATCCGGGCCGCGGCTGCATACCGCACTCGCTGCCTCTGCCGCCGCGGCCGGGTCAAGAGGGGACCGGCTGCTCGGGAAGCGCTTGGGCACTCATTCCGCGAGGCGGTGCGTGGCCAACGCGCCACATCGCGAATATACATGCTGCGCGCGGCTGGAACTGAGTATCCCGTTCCTCTTCTTTTCTTCCTTTCCGCCGCCTCCCTCCGTATTGCGGTGCCGCTCTGCAGTGCCAGGCAGGCTGGGCGATTGAAGCCGAAACCCAGGATGCTCGTCGGGAGCGGTCGTTCCCACTCCTCCCCTTCGCCCGCCCGCCCCCCCCGCGCTCCTGCGTATAGCGTAGTTGTTCTGTGGAGACAGGCCTGTTTATCAAGTCTGATGAGATTCTCGACGGAATTATGAGGTCATTTTTGGCTTCGGGACCCACGCGGGGGAGCCTGGCCTGCAGGGCACTGGTGGCTGCAAGGCCGACGACGCTCGATAGTGGCGCACAATATTCCTCTTCCCCTCCTCCCTCTGCCTGCTTTCCTTTTCTTCTGTCCTTCCAGGGCGCAAGGCGCCACTTGGCCAGTTCAGGCCGGCAGGCTTGCGGCTGTCCCGACGGCGTGGCCGATGGTTCCTGGGAGGGCGCTAGCCCTGGACTCGGCTCCCGAGGGTGGACGCCGGCGCATCGCCTTATCAGGGGGCTGCCAGCCCGTCGGTTTTTCCAGGGTTTACTCGACCACGGTCGCAATTCACTGGTTTATGCGGACCGATTATCATCCCATCCGTCCTCCCTTATCCCCCCTCCCTCTTTCCCCGCTTCCTCCTTTATTGGCAGTTAGTGTCTTTGCCTGCGTGGGCTTTGCGTGCTGATGGTTGGCAGCCGCTGCATGCCGACCTTGAGCTGCATGTTCAGCTTGTCTCGCCCTGCAACCGCTGCTGAACAGCGTGCGCCGAGCTGGGCACAGGTGCCCGCCTATATCATGATGTCTATGTTGGCGAGTGCTTGCGCCCAATGTTTAGCGTTCCTTTCTTTGCCCTTTCTAGTGTTCTCGGGTTTCCTTCTCCCCCCTCTCGCCCTCCCACTGCGTGCGTTGGGCGCCAGTGCGAGTCCCGCTGGCTAGGGCTAGCTGGTTACGCACGCGCGAGTTTTATTTGTCTTCCTCCTTGGAGCTGCTTCCTGCGGGTGTCAGACTGGGTTATATCGGCCACGCTCGCAGGTCTGGCTGTTCGCATGTCGCCGGTTTGCCTGCAATCTTTGCATTGCCCAGCATGCGGTTTGCGTATTTTTCGTTTTCTTCCTCTTTCTTCTCTTCCTCTTCCTTGATTGTGGTGACATGTAATCGACCAGCCACTTCCGAACTATGCTGCTATAGTGCTACATGCTACAAAGCGGTGCGAGGCTATGTCCGCGCACTTTGCTTGAGGGCGGGTGTGGTTCGTTGATGTCGCGGCTATAGCCCCCATGCTTGGGAACGGGTTCGACAGAAACTGTTGGGTGTTTGTGCGCGGTGTAGATCCTGGGCGGCACGCGCGCTTACTGAACGTTTTCTGATTCGGCGTTCCGGCTTTGGGCGGGATGGGCGGGAGGGGGTAAGGTCTGGCTCCAGACCTCTGCTTGGTGCGACTGTTTGAAGCAGTGTGTTCATTATGGGGGGGGCGCCGCCTGCTCAAAACGGGCGCCAGAAGCAGCAAACATTTATTCCTTGGGGGGAACGGGGGTGCGAAGGCCCGCGCCGATCGGCAAAACAACGAGTAATCAAACACTACCAGTTATCCGTGCCCCCCGCTCTTGCGGTCAGGATCCTTGGCCGCGCCCCCCCCGTGGACGTGGGTGCGTTCCGCCGCGGCTTGGGCGCGAATGCCTCGCGCGGGGCGCTGGTTCGAGGCTGCACTGGGCATCGCTCCAATGTGTTCGCCACTCGTGACTGACTTATATGGACGAATGCCGATCATGTGGCATGAGTTCCTTGTGAATCCAGCGGGGGATTTGTCAAACGATGTCGCCACGATAGGACGACAGCGCCGTTTCGGAACAATCGTGTGCGTGTTGCTGCTCCACCCGTTATGAGGATCCCCCCCTCCTCCTATGTGGATTCTCTTCTCCTCCGTCTAATCCACCTCCGACTCCCCGTCCTCCTCCTCGCCCGAGGTCCCACTTCCGAAGGCCACCGGAGGTCCCCGCGGTTTCTCCGAGTGTGCCGGAGGCCTCTTGGGGGCAAGCTGACAACACCCGACGGCCTCGATCGTCGATCTTACAGTGGGGGCCCATGCCAAGAATCACCCTGTTTGCCCAGGTTTCCTGAGATTCGGTGGCTTTTGCGATGGAGAGCTCAATGTTCCCGCACAAAACATCCCTGAACATCTTGGGGTCTCCGGACTTGGTTTCTTGTGGAATATTTCTTGTGGACTGGCCTCCGCTGTAAGAAAAACTCCGCCTCCGCCGCACCGTCCGTTTCCGACTCCACGTCTTCCTCCTCTTCCTTCTTTTCTTCCCCCACCTCCTCTTTCTCCTCCTCCTTCGGGGTGTCCCAAAAGAGGTCCAGCTGAAACGGCATGGTGCAATCCATGTTGGGCAATTGTTTTGCAAATATATTGCGCCAGATAATTGTTTTGCAGTGTACTGCAAATGTGCAATGTATTGCACGCGAAGATCCAGCAATACATTTGCGCCCCAGATGTATTGCAACCCCACAACTCTATTGCACCACCCCCATGTCGCTGGATTCCCTTTTGGGTCAACCCGACTCCTCCTTCTCCTCCTCCTCCTCTTCCTCCTCCCCCTCCTCCTCCATTCCCTCCTCTTCCTCCTCCTCCTCCCCCTCCCCCTCCCCCCTCCCCCTCCTCCTCCTCCTCCTCCTCCTCCTCCTCCTCCTCCTCCTCCTCCTCCTCCTCCTTCGTCTCTCCTCCTCCTCCTCCACCTCCTCCTCCTCCTCCTCCTCCTTATCGTCCTCCTCCTCCTCCTCCTCCTCCTCCTCCTCCTCCTCGTCTTCCCCCTTCTTGCCAAAAAGGGCCGCCCAGCGAGGCTTTGCAGGACACCCCCAGGGGAGCTAAGATGACCCCGCGCCCTGCGCGTCGCCTCCGCCTCCCCGTCCGCGACTTGGGCAGGATTCGGCGTGAGGAGGCCCTCTGCCCCCTCCCACCCAGGTGTGCTGTGGCCCACGGAGGGAAAGAAGGAGGAGGGGGAGGAGGGGGAGGAGGAGGGGGGGGGAAGGAGAGGAGGAGGAGAAGTACGAGGACGGACGAGGAGGACGAGGAGGAGGGGGATCATCCGAGTTTGTGGCGTTCAGGAGGCCTACCTATTGTTGGCACGGAGATCAGCCCCCTCTGAAATTCAGCCAAGGCCAGAACGCATCCCAGGAGAGGTCCAGGGTTTGATTTATTGAGGGAGGACCAGGAGGAAGGCACGCAGCGCTGAAGACTCCGCTGAGTAAGCAAGGGAAGCCCTGAGATCAAGGCAAACGTTGCCTCCCCCAGATATCCGCAAGTTGCCGCAGAGCAACGCTCAGTTGAAACCCGCCCTGGGTGCACCCGCCGCAAGAGGCGGATGGGATGGGGAGGAAGGAGGACCGAAGAGGGGAGCGGGGAGGATGACGGGGCTCTATCAGTCAGCATCGATGCGGGAAATCTGATCGTATCGGAATGTGCGTCGGATCGGGCTGTGTCGTCACGGAGTGGGAATCAAATCAAAGCGGATCGGTCACGCCAGGATGTCTAACAACACCATGCGAACATCGAAATGTCGGAATCGAATCGGATCGAGCGGGGCAGGATCGATATCGAAGCGGATTGATCGCATCGAACCAGTCCTTGCGGGGTGGATGGCAGGATCAAAGCGGACCCTGTGGAAGGAGGTGGAAGGAGGCGGAAAAGGAGGAGGGCGGGGGGAGTTGACGGGGAGGAAAGCGGGGAGGTGGAGGTTAGGAGATCACGAGCCATGAGGACGCCCACCTAGTCGCCCGACGGCGCCTCGTGAGAGAAAGCCCCCGCCCACCCCACGTCCAGCCTCCGCGTCCCTCCGCGCCTGGCCGCCAACGATGCCCAGCACGCTGGGCAGGCGGGGAGGCGGAGGCGGACTGGGAGGATCGAGGAGGGGAAGGAGGACGGGGAGGGCGACGGGGCGGACGACGGGGATCCTGCCCTCCACCGCGGCGGGCTGCCGCCCGAGCGAGCGGCGCAGAACAGGCGGCGCAGACCGCTGGAGCGCGCCGGCCGCGCTTCTGGGCCCCTGGAGGAGGAGGAGGAGGAGGAGGAGCAGCAGGAGGAGGAGGAGGAGGAAGAGGAGGAGGAGCAGGAGTGACCCAGGGCAGCCAGGGCAAGCAGTGGCCTCTGGTCCGCGGCTTCAGCGCTTGGGTAGCCGCGTGGAGCCCCAAAATCCAGGCGCGCCGGCCGGTGCTTGTGGGGATCTGTGAGGGTCCGCACGGAACGTCACTCCCGCGAAGGGTCTCTCGTACGTGCACACATATTGGTTAAGTAGGTCTGTCTGGATTCCCATATCCATATCTATTTCTGGCGCCTACTTCAAGAAACGATACGCTTTAGTTGTGTTGTGTTGTTCTCTGGGAGCGCCTGAACCCAATCTACTTGATCCACCTTCCTTCATGTTTTTACCTACCTCTTCCGACCGACGTGTGGTGAATACGGCCGGCGTCTTCGCGACCTCGCCTTTGGGGAGAGCACGCGCTCCGGGCACGACTGGGACGCGCGGGGCGAGGGGGCGGGCCACGGGATCGCCGGACACCCACAAAAGGGTGGGTGCATACCTTCGGTCAGTCCTCCCCCCTCCCTCCCTTCCGCCTCCTCCTTCTCCTCGTCCTCCTTCTCCTCCTCCTCCTCCTCCTCCTCCTCCTCCTCCTGATTTTGATCATGATTCTGACACCCCGAATGGGGAGCTCGGCCTGCGCTAGGTCCTCGTACGTTCCTCTCCCAGAGCGGCAGCGAGTGCTGGGGAAGGGAAGGAAAGAGGAAGGGACAAGCAACCAGGCGAGAGAGGCAACAGGAAAGGAGGAAGGTGGACGACGACGAAGACGACGACGACGACGACGACGACGACGACGACGACGGCACCCGACCCCCAAACAGCGCAAGCACAAAAGCGGCCCAGTATGGGGTCCACGCAGCGCCCCGACCCCCACAGCGCCAGCACAGAGTCGGACCCTGTCTGGGATCCACGCGGTTGCCCCTACCTGTTCCTCCACCCAGCCCCCTCGCCCGCGCGCGGAAGGGGAGGAGGGGGGAGGGAGGGAGGGAAGGGGAGGAAAGAGGAAGGGACAAGCAACCAGGCGAGAGAGGCAACAGGAAAGGAGGAAGGTGGAAAACGACGACGACGACGACGACGACGACGACGACGACGACGGCACCCGACCCCCAAACAGCGCAAGCACAAAAGCGGCCCAGTATGGGGTCCACGCAGCGCCCCGACCCCCACAACGCCAGCACAGAGTTGGACCCTGTCTGGGATCCACGCGGTTGCCATGTTTGATTTTCACAGGGCCTTCGTTGGCAAGTCAAGGAATATGTATTTGTACGGAAAGGAATGGGCACGGCGGACTCGGTCCCAGCGCCGGCCGCGGCCGCGACCGCGGCGGCGGCTCCTGCTCCGGTTCCTGCGCTGGACGCTGTCCCGGGGCCTGGACCCAGGCCGCTAGCTCAGGCCTGGCCTCCTCCTCCTCCTCCCCCTCCCCCTGCTCTTCCTGCTCCTCCTCCTCCCCCTCCTCCTCCTCCTCCCCTCCTCCTCCCTCCTCCTCCTCTTCTTCTCCTCCCCTCCTCCTCCTCCTTCACCGCCTCCTTCCGCCTCCTCCTCCCCTCCTCCTCCTCCTCCTCCTCCTCCTCCCTCCTCCTCCCCCTCTCCAGCCTCCCTCAGCTCCCTCCTACCGCCTCACTCCTCCCGCACCTCCTCTCCTCGTCCTCCTCCTCCTCCGCCTCTTCCTCTTCCTCTCCTCCTCCCCACCGTCCTCCACCCCCTCCTCCCTCCTCCTTCATTCTTCGATGCTCGTTCCTTCTCCTCGTCGGTCTCCCCCTCGAGCGTCGGTCTTCCTCGAGCCTCGATCCTCCACTCCTCCCTGCCACCCCTGCGAGGCAGCCCCCCCTGTCTCGGGCCGGCCGGGCGCCGCGCACCGTTGTGCACAAAAGGGCGGCCGCCCAGCTGGCAGCACAGTTCGCGCAGTCCAGGGAGGGCGACGAGGACGTCCAGCAGGAGCGCAGGAACTTGCGCAGCACGCACCCCGCAGACAGGCGGCTGGCGCCGCTCCTCTCCTCCTCCTCCTCCTCCTCCTCCTCCTCCTCCTCCTCCTCCTCTTCCTCCTATCCTCCTCATCCTCCCTCCTCAATCCCACTCCCCCTCTCCCCTCCTCCTCCCCCTCCTCGTCCTCCTCCTCCTCCTCCTTCTCCTCCCCTCCTCCCTCCTCCACACTCCTCCTCCTCTCCTCTCTTCTCCTCCATTTCCTCCTCCATTCCTCCGCACGCCTGAACTTTATCGCCTTCCCTTCGTCTCTCCTCTTTTCTCTCCTCTCCTCCACCTCCCCCTCTCCTCCTCCTCCTCCTCCTTCTCCTCCTCCTTCTTCTTCTTCTTCTTCTTCTTCTTCTTCTTCTTCTTCTTCTTCTTCTCTTCGCCCTAAGTAGGACGCTGGACCCAGCGCCTCGGGCAGAGGCGGGTGGGAGAACTCAGCCCAAGTGGGGGCCCCAAGTAGGGGTGTCCGGCAGTGGGGCAGGTGCCCCCGCACGTTCCCTGTCCATGGGGGGCCCGTCGCGCAAGTTGGCGACACTGTTGGGGGCCCCCATGGAACCCGTGCCTGCCGTGTCGCCTCCTCGATGTCCCGGAAGGTGCCCTGGAACAGCGTCGCCGCCACCCTCCTTCTCGTCCTCCTCCTCCTCCTCCTCCTCCTCCTCCTCTTCCTCCTCCTCATCCCACTCCCCCTCCCCCTCCTCCTCCCCCTCCTCGTCCTCCTCCTCGTCCTCCTCTCCTTCCTCCGCCTTCCCATCGTCTCTCTCCTGTTTCTCCCTCTCCATCCTCCCCCTCCTCCTCCTCCTCCTACTTTCGCTCCTCTCCTCCTCCTCCTCCTCAGCCTCATCCTCATCCTCATCCTCATCCTCAATACCTCCTCCTTCTCGTCCTCACTTCCTCCTCTCCTCACAATCGCTCGTCCTCCTCATCCCTCCCCCTCCTCCTTTCCCTCCCCCCTCCCCCTCCCCTCTCCTCCTCCTCCTCCTCCTGCTCCTCCTCCTCCTCCTCCACCCCTCCTCCTCCTCCTCCGCCTCCTCCTCCTCCTTCTCCTCCTCCCCCTCCTTCTCCTCCTCCTCCTCCTCCTTCTCCTCCTTTGCCTGTCTTCCTCCTTTCCTCCTTCGCCTGTCTCCTTTCGCCATCATCCTTATCTTCCCTCTTCTTCTCTGCTTCGGCTCCGAGGGCCAGGGTCTTAATCGCCTGGTGTTGGCGAGCCTGACGGTCGTGGTCGTTCGCTCGCTCGTCCACTGGGGGCCAGATCAGATGTTGGCCTGGGTCGTTTGCCTCGTTGGCTTAGATCGGAGAGGAGGGGGGTGAAAAGGGGAAAGGGGAGGAGGAGG
>CAUYUJ010002748.1:10000-86244 GCA_963575745.1 Prorocentrum cordatum
GAGAGCTTCTTGCAACATCGTCGGTACTTGTTGGGTTGATGTCACTCCTCCTCCGCCTCCTCCTCCTCCTCCTCCTCCTCCGCCTCCTCCTCCTCCTCCTCCTCCTCCTCCTCCTCCCCCTCCTTCTCCATTCCTGTCGCACCCTATCTGCGAGGCCTCTACTCCAGGGGTGGGATGATCGGATACCACCCGAAGTGCTGAAAATATGATTTGAAAAAATGTATTGCTTTTTGTGTGTTCGACCCGTGGCCCTCGCAGGGCTCCAGGACGATCAAAGAACGACTCGGGACGGAAAGCGGGTCCCGTGGGGAGTGGTCCAGACCTTCGGCGAGCCGATTCGCGAAAAAAACCACGACGTTGGAGGTCGAAAGGGCGGGCCAGGCGTTTCGCCTGAGATTTCCTTACCATTCCTGCCCTGAAACTTTACAGTCGACCACAGCTTCACAGGTGGAGGGCGGGTGCTTTTCAAAGTGTGGCTCTCGCCCTGGCGCCGCGCACATTCGCTTCAAAAATCTGCAACAGCTTCACGGATTCAGGGTGGGTGGCTTTCAAATGCACCTCTCGCCTCAGCGCCGCGCACATGCGTTTTCAAAATCTTCAAGAGATTCACGGATTGAGGGCGGGTGGCTTTCAAAATGTGGTTCTCGTCTTAGCGCCGCGCACAGTCGCCCTAAAAAGCTGCGAGCGCTTCATGGATTGCGGGCGGTGCCTCCTCAAAATGTGGCTCTCGCCTTAGCGCCGCGCACCTTCGGTTTGAAAAATCGCAAGGGCTTCACTGGTTCTCATGGTTAACGAACCAGAAATGGTGTTTTGGAACATCGTCAGGGCGCAACAGTTACGTACTTGACTCGCGGTCTTGAAGTCCCAGAAATGGTGCTCTAACACGATTCAGGATCGTCAAGACGCAATAGTCAGGTTGACTCGAAGCGTTGAAGTCCTGGTGATGGTGTTTTGACACGCTTGGGCATCTTCACACGGTTAACCCCAGCAGCGCAATTCCCTCAGTGAGAATGAACCCTTGTGAGGGCCTACGAGGAGGGAGCTTGAAAGGAGGGCGTATTCCAACATCGTTTATGAGTTGATGGGTTTTGAGTTTAAACTGGTCCTCATCCTCATCCTCCTCCTCCTCCTCCTCCTCCTCCTCGTCCTCCTCATGATGATGATCCTCCCTCCTCCTCCTGATGCCCCCTCCCGGACCCATTCCGCTCAAGCGCTGTGTCGCAGGCACTCCTCGGATCGTGGCCGCCTCGCCGCTGGCGGGTACACGGCCGAGTGCAGAGCTCCGCGGCGCCGTCGAGCTGTGGAGCTCTCCTCGTGGCCCATGCTGCCTCGGGGCTCGCGGCGGAGCGGTCCCCTTCGGTGACCTGGCGGCCGCAGGCCTCGGCGGGGCTCCTCCGCGCGGCGGTGGCTGACGTGGTCGCCCTCGGCGCGGAGCAGAGCTCGCCACCCCCGCAGTGGGTGGGCGGCGGCGCGGGCGCGGGCGCTGGCGCCGGAGCGCTGTGTCGGAGCGCGAGCGGCGCTGCGGTCGGAGACACGCTCGCCGTCGTCGGCGAGGCGCACTGGGTGCGGCCCGGTGGGACGCGGCCCCTCTGGAGCGGCGGAGGCGCCGCCCGCGGAGGGCGACACCGCGCGACCACCCGGACGGTCTGGCGCTCGTGGCGCTCGCAGGCGTGCACGGCGAGGGCGAGGAGGACGGCAGCTGGGCTGAGGACCTCCCTGTCTACCAGGGCCGCGGCGTGGATGGTGCAGCAGCGGCACGGTCTGCCTGCTCGATGGCCTGCGCTTCTCTGCGTGTCAGAGAGGGTCGCGAGGATGCCTCGAGCGAGGGGTTGGCTTCGGCACCTCGAGGGGGGGCCTCCAGGGGGTGTTGCACGGTCCGGGTCGCGGCCAGGCTGTGGGGATGTCTCGGGCTGTTTGCCTGCTCGGTGGCTTGGATGTTCTGTTTTCGGACCAGAATGTGAGGACGTCTCGAGCGAGGCCCTGGCTTCAGCACCCCAAGGGGGGGAGGCGGGAGCGCCAGAGAGTGTGGCGGGGATGTCTCAGGCGGTTTGCTCGTTTCGAGGTTGGAACTCCCCTGCTTTCAAAGGCGAGGCGCTTGTTTTAGCACCCGAGAGGGGGGCGGGGCACCAGGAGGTGTTACACTCGCCAGTTCGAGGCCAGATTGTGGGATTATGGAGGTTTGCTCGTTTCGTGGATGTGACTTACCCGTTTTCAAAGCAGATCGCGGATGCCTCGAGCGAGTCAGACGCAAACACTGGTCTAGGCACTCCTGACTCCTCACCGCTCAGAACCCCAAGCAGGCAAATCCGCCGACCCCTTGTGGGTCTCTAGGCGTGTGAGATAGTTCCCCCCCCCTAATCCCCCCCCAGGGACCCCAAACCGGAGATTTGACCCCCCCCCCGGGCCCAGCACGAGCGCGTCACGGGGCTCTTTTGGGCCCAAAAGGGGATCAAGACGGGCCCAGAAGGCTCCAAGAGGCCTCCAAGACGGCCCACGAGGGCCCCGAGACGCCAAACGAGCGCTCCCACACGCCCAAGATGGCCCCAAGACGAGCCTAGAGGCCTCCCAGACGGCCCAAGAGGTCCCCACGAGGCCCCAAGGGGCCTCCAAGATGCGTCCCAAGAGGGTCCCTAGACGCAAAAATTGGCCCATTCCCTCCGTAAAACGTATAAGTTTAACAAATACGCTTTCTGTGCTTTCCGACGCTCAAGACGGCCCAAGAGGCCCCGAAGACCGCCCCAAGACGGCCCAAGAAACCTCCAAGAGGGTCCCAAGATAGCCCAAGAGGGCCCCAAGACGGCCCAACAAGCGTCCAAGACGGCCCAACAGGGCCCCGAAAAGGGCCCCAAGAGCGCTCCAGGAGCGCCCCAAGTGGCCTCCAAGAGAGCTCAATATGGTCCCAGACAGCCCAAGAGCGATCAAAGACACCGAAGATGGCCTCCTGACGGCCCAAGATGCCCCCAAGAGGCCCCAAGCGGCATCCAAGATGCGTCCCAAGAGGGCCTCTAGACGCAAAAAATTAGCCCGCTCCCTTCGTAAAGCGTGCGTTTTTCACAAGTTCGCCTTTCGGGCTTTCCGACGCTCCCAGACGGCCAAGAGGCCCCCAAGACCGCCCCAAGACGGCCCAAGAAGCCCCAAGAGGGCCCCAAGACAGCCCAACAAGGCGCTAAGACGGCTCAAGCGGCGCCGAAGACGGCCCAAGAGAGCCCCGATGACGGCCCCAAGAGCGCTCCAAGGGGCTTCCAAGAGAGCTCAACATGGTCCCACACGGTCCAAGAGCGATCGAAGACACCCGAAATGGCCTCCAGATGGCCCAACACGCCCCTGAGAGGCCCCCAAGATGCGTCCCAAGACGGTCCCTGGACGCAGACATGTACGTATTCCCGTCGTGAAACGTACAATGTTCACACATCCGCCTTCTGGGCTTTCCGACGCTCCTAGACGGCCCAAGAGGCCCCGAAAACCGCCCCAAGACGGCCCAAGAGGCCCCCAAGACGGCCCCGCGACGGTCCAATATGGCCCCAAGACGGCCCAAGAGGTCCCCAAAACGGCCCAAGAAGGCTCCAAGACGGCACCAAGAGGGGCCCAAGAGGGCAACCAACAATTCAAAAATCTAGCTTTCCGCCCCCACGAGCCCCAGGGGGCCCCAAGAGCGCCCCAACAGGCCGCCAACGGCCCTCAAGAAACCGCCAAGACGCCCCAAGGAGCCCACAAGAGGCCCCCAGGAGGCCCCCAAAAGACCCCCAGACGCTTCCGTATTGCGAGCGGTCACGCCAACTGCAATGCACTCCGCGCATACAACCTTACTCTTCCTCGCGACGTGCTCACTATTTGGCTCGGCGCTAATGTGCTGCTGCCGCGCGAACTGTTTCGTGCGCGCTGCGAACGTCAACAGCCTCTTCACCCGTTTCGATTCATCTGCCACATCTTTCGTTCGCTGATCACAGCTTCCACACACTACTCTTGCTCCTTTCGTCTTCCAGTGCTCCTCCACTTGGTTGCGGGTCGAAAGGCCGACCTCCCAGAAGGACACCCCGCACCCGGGTGCACAGCACGCAAAGCGCTCGCAAAACACGCCCCAGACCACCGGCATCACGCAAACATTTGGACCCCCTACGTATCTGCCACCACCCGCGCGCGACACCGCACCCTCACACAAGACGCCGCTAGCCAGAAACTCCTGGCCTCGCAACACTCACAGAAGGGGTCGGCGGATGTGGCGTAAGCCTGTAGAGTCATTGGGGCACTCGAATGGGGAGCAGCCAGAAATCGTTCAGCCGCCACAGGCGAAGATTCTTCCACTCGAACACTCACAGACGGAAGCGCCGGGAACTGAGATGCACATCATGGGGACCTCAGCATCGAAGAAATTCCACGGCGCGAGAGTCCGGGATCCTCCTCGCCCTCCGACCTCGCCCCAAGACGGGCTACACGACAAAGATCCAGAGCCCGAAGAGGGCCCCTGGAGCCCTCCTTCTCCCCGATCCTCCCTCGGTGGTGCTCTGGGGCTCCGGTCCTTGGACTCGGCCGTTGGCCCCTTCTGGGGGACCACCCCTACTGCCGTGCCCCGAAAGGGGGCGTCGCACTCGCCCGGCTGACAGGGCTTCACACTGCTTTCGTGGAGAGCCGACACGATCCGATCCTCCCCGTCGATGCCGCCGCGCACATCGCTCGACGTCGGCCGACTCCGCGGTTGCCCCGCGGCGTACGCCCGCGCGAAAGCAAGGGGGTGGCCGAGAAGGCGACGAGGAAATTACCGCCGAACAGATTGGAGACAAGGAGGAGGAGGAGGAGGAGGAGGAGGAGGAGGAGGAGGAGGAGGGGGAGGGAGAGGAGGAGGAGGAGGAGGAGGAGGAGGAGGAGGAGGAGGAGGAGGAGGAGGAGGAGGAGGAGGAGGAGGAGGAGGAGGAGGAGGAGGAGGAGGAGGAGGAGGAGGAGGAGGAGGGGGGGCAGGAGGGGGGGGAAGGAGGGAGGTGTGTAGGCAGGTAGGACCTCCGACGTCGTGAATCCCACCAGCCCTTTAGAGCGTAGGTGCTCTAGGGAGCTTCCTCTTCCAACCTCCTTCTTCCCCTTCGGGGAGGGGTTTACCCCTCCCTCTAACCCCTCCACTGGACCTGGACGGGGGGGGTCCGCGGGTAGTTGGAGCGTCCGAAGGGGCCTCGGCGAGGAAGCCAGAATCACTGGCCTTACCAAGGTTTTGGCCACATTTGGGCCTCCGGAGAGGGGGGGGGGGGAGGGCTAATTAGGGAGCTCCCCTCCTCTGATCGATCTCACCCAAGATGGCCCAAAGATGGTCCCCAAGGCTCCCAAGGGTGCCCCCAGAGGGCCCCCAGAGGTGGCCAGGAGGCCCCAAGAGGCCCCCAAGAGGCCCCCAGGATGCCCCCAAGAGGCTCCCGAGAGACCCCCAGGAGGCCCCCCAGAGGCACCCAAGACACTCCAAGAGGCCTCGGCAAGGATGCCAAAAATCATTGATTTTATCCAGGTGTTGGCCACCTTTTGGCCTCCTGCGGGGGGCACTGATTACGATGAAACCAGCGCCTGGGAGAGCCCAGATGACCACCAAGATGGCTCAAGATGTCCCAAGATGCCTCAAGATGGTTCCCACAATACTCCAAGAGGCCCCAAGACCGCTCCAAGACGGCTCCAAGTGTCCAAAGAGCTCCCCCAGGAGGCCCCGAAGAGGCCAACATCCGTTCAAAACCTTACGAAAGTCACGTTTGATTTTCTCGCCTGTTCGTTTCCGATGGCCATCACATGCACCAAGATGGCTCCAAGATGGCCCATGAGGGCTCCAAGAGAGACTCAAGAGAGCCCCGAGACGGCCCCAAGAGCGCCCAAGAGCGCTCCAAGAGCGCCCCAAGAGGCGACTTTTTGGGCTCCCAAGGGGCAACGCTAATTAATGCTCCCCTCTTGTTTGATCGATGTCCTCCCAGATGGCCCCAAGAGCGCTCCCAAGGCTCCCAAGAGCGCTTCAAGAGGGCCCCAAGAGGCGCCCAGGCCCCAGGAGGCCCCAACAGGCGCCCAAGAGGCCTCCAAGAGGCTCCCAAGAGACCCCCAAGAGGCCACAAGAAGCTCTCCGAGGCACCAAAGACGCTTTAAGAGGCGTCCGGGACCGCCAAGAGGCTCCCGAGACGCTCAAAGAGGTCTCCACTGGGGGGGCCCTTTCTCTGCGTGCTGCCCAGTTCTCTGTTCGAGGCAATTCCTCTGGGCATCGTTTCTGGATGGGCTGGTGGGGTTTTTTTTGTCGCAAACGCAGGCGAGGGCGCCAGCGGCGAGTGAGGTCCGAGCGGGCCGCGCAAGAGCCGAATTGCCTAACCCCGACGGGCCGGCGACCTCAGCAGCGCAACTCCTGGTGGGGGTATTTTTTTTTCGCGGGCAGACGCGGATCCGCAGTCGCCGAGTGCGCGGGCTGAAGGGGAGCTGGCAGAGCTGACTGCAAGGCCAGGGTAGCTGATGCACCATGCGAGCAGCCCTTTTGTCTTTTCAGCACGTCAGGTAATGTCCGATCCTCCCTAACCTGGAGTGGGGACCTCCCAGACGGGGTCGGAGCATGTGGAATCGGGGGATCTCGCCGCAGCGCCGATGCATCGGCGTTGCATCGTCGGTGCATCGGCGGCGATGCACCGTCGACGACGGCGATGCAGCGGCGAGGTCCGCGTGGAGAAGATCGTGTTTCCACATCGAGCCGCATCGCCGATGCATCGGCGATGCGGCGCCATCCTCCGACCCCGTCTACTCCGACCCAATCTGGGAGGCCTGCTGCAGGCTCGTGTCGTGCCGACGTCGGCGATGGTTCTGGACACCGCGGGTTTTTTGGGGTTTTGGGTTTTTTGTTTTTATTTTTTTTGTTTTTTTGGTTTTGGGGGGTTTGGGGTTTCTTTGTTGTTTTTTATGTTTTTTTGGTTTTTTCGCAATCGGCCGTTCCTGGAAGGTCGGATCGTTAAACACCGACCGACTCTGGGTCGCTGGCGGGGTTCCGTGTGGAACGCCGGCGGCGGGACCTCCGCCGATCGGCACGACGCGAACCTCGCGCAGAGCCGCAGATGTCTCGCTTCTCCGCTGGGGGCAGGAGGCGATGGCTCCTCGCGGCGGTCTCCCGACCAGCCCCCCAGAGGCCTGGAGCCATTCCCGGGCGGCCCCAGGGCCCGGCGAGGGCCCCCCGAGACTGAAACTGGCGGAAAGACATCCGCCCTGATTCGTTGTTCACGACTCGAGGGACCCTGAGATCCGACGTCGCGAAAAAAATGCAACATCATAAGACGTCACGACCGGAGCCCCGGACCCCATCTTCCTGCGTCGTCTCTCGCGCGGGCTCTATCCGGGGGCCCGAAACGGGGCGAGAGCGCCCGCTGTGAAAAGATTGCATCGCCAGGATCTCAGGGGAGGCCTGGGGAGGCAGGGGGCGATGGCTCCTCGCGGCGGTCTCCCGACCGGCCCCGCCTGTCCCGGTCGTCCTCGCCGCGCCGGCCTGCGGGCCGCACGCCCAAGAGGGGGGCGACATGCCGCGCGCGGCGGCCGGGGCACGTCGTCGACGAGCGCCGCCGCCGCCGCAGATCGGGCGTCGAGGATCGAGGATCGAGGATCGAAGATCTAGGATTGAGGACGAGGAGGAGGAGGAGGAGGAGGAGGAGGAGGAGGAGCCAGGAGGAAGAGGGGGAGGGGGAGGAGGGAGCCTCAGATCATGGCGTTGCAATATTTTCACAGCGGGCGCTTCCGCCCCGCTTCGGGACCCTGGACCATCACAGATCGATGTGGCTCCAACAACGACGCAGAAAGATGGGCTCTGGTGACCTAGTCGCGATTTTCTGCGATGTTGCAATTTTCCCGCGACGTCGGATCTCAGGGGAGTCGGGGGCCACGTTAGGGGGGAAGAGGCTCTGGGGCGAAACGCATCGACCCCAAATTGCCCATTAATTGGCGATAACCCCCTCGAGTTGTGAAAAAAACACGACAGGAGTTTGTTCCCAACCATCCTGTGGTGTTGGGTCCTCGTTTTGAAGAGACAGCGCCCCGCGTTCACTCCTTCCTTCCTTCCTTCCTCCCCCCTCCCTCCTCCCTCCTCCCACTATCACGGCACACCCCTCACACGTTTCGTGGCCCCATAGGGAGCTCCACCGAGGGCCCCAGTGGCTGCGTTCGCATGGCGGCACCGCACCCATTTCGGCACACCCCTCACACGCTTCGTGGCCCCATAGGGAGCTCCACCGAAGGCCCCAGTGGCTGCGTTCGCATGGCGGCACCGCACCCATTTCGGGACACCCCTCACACGTTTCGTGGCCCCATAGGGAGCTCCACCGAGGGCCCCAATGGCTGCGTTCGCATGGCGGCACCGCGCCCATTTCGGGACACCCCTCACACGTTTCGTGGCCCCATAGGGAGCTCCACCGAAGGCTCCAGTGGCTGCGTTCGCATGGCGACACCGCGCCCATTTCGGTACACCCCTCACACGTTTCGTGGCCCCATTGGGAGCTCCACCGAGGGCCCCAGTGGCTGCGTTCGCAAGGCGGCACCGCACCAATTTCGGCACACCCCTCACACGTTTAGTGGCCCCATAGGGAGCTCCACCGAGGGCCCCAGTGGCTGCGTTCGCATGGCGGCACCGCACCCATTTCGGCACACCCCTCACACGTTTCGTGGCCCGTAGGGAGCTCCACCGACTCCCGGGCTGCGTTCGCATGGCGTTTCGTTTCGGCCCCATAATCCGGCGGCCCCAGGGAGCTCCACCGAATCCATGGCATGGCATTTCGGCACACCCCTCACACGCTTCGTGGCCCCATAGGGAGCTCCACCGAAGGCCCCAGTGGCTGCGTTCGCATGGCGGCACCGCACCCATTTCGGCACACCCCTCACACGTTTCGTGGCCCCATAGGGAGCTCCACCGAAGGCCCCAGTGGCTGCGTTCGCATGGCGGCGCCGCACCCATTTCGGCACACCCCTCACACGTTTCGTGGCCCCATAGGGAGCTCCACCGAGGCCCCAGTGGCTGCGTTGCATGGCGGCACCGCATTTCGGCACACCCCTCACACGCTTCGTGGCCCCATAGGGAGCTCCACCGGGCCCCAGTGGCTGCGTTCGCATGGCGGCACCGCACCCATTTCGGCACACCCTCACACGCTTCGTGGCCCCATTTCGGCACACCCTCACACGCTTCGTGGCCCCATAGGGAGCTCCACCGAGGGCCCGCGTGGCTGCGTTCGCATGGCGGCACCGCACCCATTTCGGCATACCCCTCACACGTTTCGTGGCCCCATAGGGAGCTCCACCGAAGGCCCCACTGGCTGCGTTCGCATGGCGGCACCGCACCCATTTCGGCACACCCCTCACACGTTTCGTGTCCCCTGAGGGAGCTCCACCGAGAACCCCCGTGGTGCGTTCGCATGGCGGCACCACGCCCATTTCGGCACACCCCTCACACGTTTCGTGGCCCCATAGGGAGCTCCACCGAGGGCTCCAGTGGCTGTGTCGCATGGCGGCACCGCGCCCATTTCGGCACACCCCTCACACGTTTCGTGGCCCCATAGGGAGCTCCACCGAGGGCCCCAGTGGCTGCGTTCGCATGGCGGCACGCCCATTTCGGCACACCCCTCACACGTTCGTGGCCCCATAGGAGCTCCACCGAGGGCCCCAGTGGCTGCGTTCGCATGGCGGCACCGCACCCATTTCGGCACACCCCTCACACGTTTCGTGGCCCCATAGGGAGCTCCACCGAGGGCCCCAGTGGCTGCGTTCGCATGGCGGCACCGCGCCCATTTCGGCACACCCCTCACACGTTTCGTGGCCCCTTAGGGAGTTCCCTCTCATTCACTCAACCTGCTTTGCGGTACTCGTAACTGCATATGGTTGGGTCCATCGCCAAGATAATTTTACAATTCTCCGTCTCTGGGGGCCCTTACCGGGCCCCAGGACCGTCAAGAAACGACTCAGCATGAAAGACCGGTAGAGGGAAGGGGTTCAGACCTCTGGGGGTCGACGTTGCGGAAAAAAACACGACGTCGGGGGTGGGGTCTGGGACAACAACACCCCACCTACGACCACACTGACCTTAGCATACACCATGAAATCTGACTTGGGCTCTTGCGTGTTGTACGCTACGGCCCCCGATGGGCCGTAGCGCAGCGTAGAGGGCTGTCATTGGGGTGGTTTCGCGTTTTTTCAGCCCACCCCCCCCGCCCAGGAGAGAGCGGTGTCCCTGTCGGGGGCCTATCGCCGATTTCTCGGCAATGTAACGCCGATTGCAGCTGGATGCTTACCGCCCTGGGGGCTGTTCCCCCCTGCCGCCGCCGCTCGGAAAAGCTTTTCCTGTTCCCCCGACATCCTCTCGTCGTGAGAAAAAACATAAAAAAGGGTGTGTTCAGCTGATTTCAGCCTCCAGCGGGCACTCCCCGGGCCCCGGGACTGTCAAACTAAACCGCACGGGAGAAGAAAAGGATCCTGGGGAAGGGGTCCAGACCTCCTGGGGACCACGATGTGGAAAAACTCAGGACGTCGGAGTTCAGAGGGGCATCGAAGGCCCAGGTGCTCATGCCCTCCTGTGCCTTCTGTTGGACCTCCTGGAGCGAGCTCATCGCCCCGCCCCGATTCCTCTCTGAGTTCTGGCCACTGGTCAGAACGCACCCCGATGAGGGGCCTGCGGGTCGTCGGCACCGCCGTCGAAACGTCGTCATCGCCGTCGCCGCCGTCGGGGAGGGAGGCTCGGCACGGCTTCTCGCCGCTCTCGGCCCCCGGTGGCCCAGCCCGGCCCGAGGGCTGGCCCCCTCAAAAAGATGCCCGGGGCGGCACCATCTCCCAGGATGGACCCCGGGAGGGGCAGGCGACCGATCTGGGACGGAGTTCGGAGCTCGTGCTCGTCACTGTGGTCGCCGCCGCTGCCGCCACCGCTCCAGGATCGAAGATCGGACTTCCTGGGATCCGATGACTTGATTTGTTCAGCACGGAGTCCCCGAAGTCCCGCCCTTCGTCGTCCTTGGTGACGGCTCCCCCGTCGTTTTCGTTGACGGCTCCTGGGCCCGGTGAGGACCCGCAATGCCGAACCAAAAAAAAGGCCTTGACTGTTGCAAGACTTCTTCGCGTATCGGTGACCCCGGATCGCTGCTCGCTGGTGCAGCTCTGCCTTGAAGCTGACGCAAAAATGTTGCAGGACGTCGGAGGCCTGGGACGCCTTCCTTGTGATCCCTCCCCCCCCAGAGGGGGGAGGGCCGCGGGGGGTCCCGAGGGGGGGATCCTGGGGGGGCCCAAGGGGTTGTGACCCCCGCGCCCAGGGGGGGGGGGGGCAAGCATTTCTTGCAAGAGCTTCCCCGTTTGATTTCTCCCCGTGTGTTTCTCTGGTTCCTCCTCCTCCTCCTCCTCCTCCTCCTCCTCCTCTTCCTCCTCCTCCTCCTCCTCCTCCTCCGCCTCCTCCTCCTCCGCCTCCTCCTCCTCCTCCGCCTCCGCCTCCTCCTCGTCCTAGCGAAAGGCCCGCGGCACTCGCCGCAAGGCCTTCGCAATCCACTTTGACTGTTGCAGGACGTCGGAGGTCTGGTCTCGAGGATCGAGGATCGAGGTTCTCATGCTCGCTCGTGGGCCCCCTCTGGGCCTCGAGAGGATTCCCTGGCGACCTTAGGTTCGGGATACGCCTCGAGATGCTGTCTCGGAGCACACCCCAGGGACAGATCGGGGTGCGTCGTCGTCGTCAGTCGCCGCCGATCGGAAGGCTCATGTACACACCGGTCGGAAGAAGTGGGTAGAAACATAAAGTAGGAGGGCGGATAAAATAGATTGGGTTCGGGCCCGCCCAAAGAATAACAAGCAACCGCCAAACCACATCGATTCTCGAAATAGGAAGGCGCTTGAAGTAGATTGCGTTCTGGGAATCCAAAACTACCTACTTTCAACGACTGATGGGTATGAGGGGCCCAGGAGGGTTTCGGAATCTCCCGCAGGTTTTGGGGGGGTCCTACAGGTTTGGGGAGGGGACATGAGGTCTGTTAGGGCCTAGGCGGGAGTCCTAGAGGCTTCTGACGGGCAGGAAGGGGAAGAGTGGGAGGAGGAGGACCAGGAGGCGGAGGAGGAAGAGGCAGAAGAGAAGGAGGAGAACGAGGGGAAACGGGCACGGCAAAGAGGGAGGGGGAGAGAAAGGAAACGGGAGGGGGGGGAGGAGGAGGGGAAAAGAGAAGCGGGAAGGGGAAGAGGAAAGAACATATGAACCCAGAATGCATCAACGCTGCTGCATACCCTCCCATGCCCAGTCCCGTCCTCGTAACAGAACCGCTCCCTTGAAAGACCATCCTCCCCCAGGCCTGTCATTGAGACGAGGGCAGTGTTTTGAAAAGGAACCACCCTCCATCCTTGTAGCCGTACAAAATTCCAAGAAGTCACAAAACCTGTGTTTGTTTGCGGCAAGGTTATCCGAAGGACGCCTCAGATTGCCAACATGAGGTGGCGACCCCATAAGAAGGAGGAGCTCATACTCAAGACTTCCTCGCGAGTGTCACGCACACAAATGAGTGAACGTCCGAAACATCATCTCAATGTGCTTGGGGACGAGGCTCCCGCTCGAGACTTCCTCGGGGTTTAGGCTCCCAGGTGTCACCATAGCTGTGTTGTTGTGGTTGGCTTTTTCCGATAGCCGCCTCGGATTACCAAAACGAGATGGGAACCCCAGAAGTACGGTCTCCCGCTCGAGGCTTCCTCGCAATTGAATCACAGACGAGTCTCCATCTCGAGACTTCTCAGGTTGCACTGCGAAGATATGCCTTGCGTCTATAAAAATGAAATGCCCTCGTCTGTCCGAGTGCGCGCGCCACGAAGACGCGGACACGCGCGGGAGCGCCACCTAGGTAACGTGCGTCGCCACTACAGGGGCATATCTTACGAATGGCACCGTTCGCGTGAAGACGCAAAACTGGCGATGGAAACGATCCAAACGCGGCGACGGGCATGGCTGCGCCGTGCGTTGGCTGAAGCACCCACAACCCTATGGAAGCCCGACTCGCCTGCGAGCGGCGTCTGCGCACCTGCTGCGATGACCAGCGCGGGATACCCAACGCCTCCAGACGCCCGCCTGGCACTCTGAGGCGTTCCCCCCGCGCGTGCGGAAGCGACAAAAAGGCAGCACGCGGTGGCCCTCGACCACTTGCGAGCGGCGCCCCCTCACCTGCAGGACAGCTTCGACCATTGGTGGGCGTTTTGAGACCCCAGGCGTCCGTGTGGCATTCGACGGCACGCACCGCCGCGCGGGCGGATGCGCAATGGCGCGGTAGCCCTTCGTTCATCTGGGACCGCCGCCAAATCACGCTGGTCGTGGACGGTCTCCGCAGAGAGCCGCCACCCATGTCTGTTGCGCCCTTCCACGCGTTGGCTCTCCAGGGCGGCCGGCGCCGAATGGGACAAACGGCGCCGGAATGTCGGTGCGAATTTCGTCGTGGATTCCGATGTGGATTCGCGGTGGATTTGCGGGGGCGGTCAAGTGCGTGAGGGGTGCCCAAAAAACGGCCCGAATCCCACCAGCCTTCTGGGCGTCGGTGGTTTAGAGCGTCTCCTCTTCCACCCCTCCCTCTTCCCCTTCGGGGAGGGGTTTACCCCTCCCCCTACCCCCTCCCCGTGGACCTGGACGGGAGGGGCCGCGAGCGGTCAGGGCGTCCAAACTGGCCTCGGCGAGGAAGCCAAAATCACTGATTTTACTAAGGTTTTGGCCCCATTGTGGCCTCCTGGGGGGGGCGATGCTAGTAATGTTCCGCTCTTCTTTGAAGCCAAAATCATTGATTTTACTAAGGTTTTGGCCCCATTGTGGCTTCCTGAAGGGGCAACCCTAATTGATGCTCCGCTCTTCTTTGAAGCCAAAATCATTGATTTTACATTGGTTTTGGCCCCATTTTGGCCTCCTGAGGGGGCAACCCTAATTGAAGCTCCCCTCTTCTTTGATCGATGTCCTGCAAGATGGCCCCAAGAAGCGCCCAGGAGGCCCCAAGAGGCCCCAAGATGGCCCCTAGAGGCCCCAAGAGGCCCGCAGGAGGCCCCCAAGAGGATCCCAAGCGGCCCAAAGAGGCCCCCCCGAGGCACCCAAGACGCCGAAAAGCCCCTCAGGACGACCCTCTACTCGCCTGGGCGTCGTTTCTGGATGGGCTGGTGGGGATACGCGAACTTCGCGTCGCGAAGCGTCTAGAATGTTCACTAGGTATCCACTTCGAAATCCGCTTCGGAAATCACATTCCGAAGTCCACTTTCGAAATCAACGTCGAAATCCACTTTGACATCCATGTCGAAATTCATTTCGAAATTCACATCGTTCCCAGGTCGACCTGGATGGCAACATGCTGTGGGATGCCAACTTAAGGAAAGATGGAGAGCAGGAGGGATTATTCTAGCTGCCTGCCAGGTGCGCCGGGCATCATCAGCGGGCAGGGCGAAAGTCTCGCAACCCAACTGCCCGCGACCTCGCCCGACCTGGCGTGCGAGAGGGGGCTCCTGGGCGCGCACCTCTGCCGCCGAGTATGTAATCGCGCAGGGGCTGTGATGTCCAAATCTTGCAAGGTGATTTGCATCACTACCCACTCCTGAGCCAAGATTCAGGTGGCTTCTTCTCCGTGAAGTGCAAAGAACATCAGCAAGTGCTGAGCGCTCAGAAGGAGCAGGCAAAGGAGAGGAAGAGAGTAGAAGTGTTCTTATATAGACTATGCGAGCGTTGAAGTCACATGGGGAGCGCTGGCAACACTAGCCGATGATACGCACGGTCGCTGGGAAGCACGCGCACTCCAAATTTCTGCTGCGATTTTCAAAAAACGGTTTCCTCGCGATTCGCCGGCTCTTTGTTTCCACGGAAAGCATTTGCAATCCACTAAGGATTCATTACCGAGACGTTGTAGCCTGAGACTTCCTCAATATTCATATGTGAGAGTGTGTGTGAGTGCGCGCGCGTGTGCGAGTGCCCGCGATGACGATGATGATGATGATGATGACAAAATGAATAAAAGTAGTAACAATAATAGCAATAATCATGATAGTAATGATAGCAAAAATAACAATACTGATAATCAGAATGATAATCATAATAATACGAATAATACTAAAAATATTTACATCTATAAGTAGTAATAAACAATAATAGAAATAACAAATACTTATAATAATAATAATGATGGTGATGATGATGACGATACTGATGGTAATAAGATGATGATGATCATGATGATGATGATGAATACGAATAGGGTTGGTGCTGATGATGGCTATGGTGATAATGATGATGATGATGATGATGATACTCGTCATGATGATGATGGGGATGATGATGATGATGGGGATGATGTTGATGATGGTCATGAGGATGATGATGATGATGATGATGTTGCTGCTGATGATTATGTTGGTGATGATGACGATGGTGATGATGGTGGGGATGATGATGGTAATGTTGATGATGTTGATGGTGCTGATAACGGTGATGATGATTATGACGATGGTGATGACGATGATAACGATGGTGATGACGATCATGATGATGATGCTATGATGACAAAGATGATGGTCACGATGACGGTGGTGCTGATGATGACAATGACGAAAATGATGATGATGATGATGATGCTGATGATGATGATGGGGAGGTCGCGGTGGTGATGATGATGATGCTGATGATAATGGTGGAGATGGTAATGATCATAATGGTGGTTGTGATGGTGATGAGGACAATGATGATGATGATGATGATGATGGTGACGACGATAACGATGACGATGACGATAATGGTGGTCATGACAATGAAGATGGTGATGAGAATGGTGATGATGGTTGTGATGCTGATGATGATCGTGATGATGGTGATGATGATGGTGATGGTGATGATAGTGATGATGCTGATGATGATGTAGAACGACGCGAGGGAGGGGCGAGGTTCCTGCGAGGGGGGTGTGTAGAGAAAACAAGATACCCACTTAGGCTGCGGGAAACAAAGTGGCAAAATTCATAAAGCCTCAAGCGGGATCCCCTTCTTAAAAAGATACCTCGCTACCTACATGTGAATGCTGCACACTCGTAGGCGTCTGTCAAGCAATATGTGGACACCTCAAGCGAAATTTCAAATTTGAGAGCCTCCCTACACCCATTGAGTTGCTAGAACTCACACAAAAGCAGTGGACGGCGTTGACAGCCGGAGCCAGATCTTGAGAACGATCTCACCTCCGACCCTGCGCCTGCTGGAGAACTTCGAAGCGGGTGTGCGCGGCGCTCCGGAAGTTTTTACGTAGTGGGCATGGGTCTTAGAGGGTCCCGAGGAGTGAGACGAGGAAGAGAAGGAAGACACAAGACGGCTACCGCAGGCTGATACGACCGAGGAGGGCGACGAGAGCTCAACCAGAAACCCTCCTTCTCGGAGCCGCAACTCCTCCTCCTCCTCCTCCTCCTCCTCCTCCTCCTCCTCATCATCATCATCATCATCATCATCATCAGCATCATGCTCCTGATTGCTGGCACCCTGCTGCGCTCAAACATACCCGCAGACCGCTCTTATCTGGTGGAATGCCTTAACTGAGATGTCTGGAGCACCAGTTTGCGGGTGATACCACTGGAGGACAGACGGCATCAAAGCCTGTGAGGAAAGCACGGCAAGACGTCAACAGGCACGCAGTCATCGCGAGAAAGAATCTTCGGAGGCAAGATGGGGTCGGCTTGGCGCGTGTCTGCCACAGACACAGCACAACAACACGCATGCCTCCGACGTCGTCTTTTCTACGACGTGAACCCCAGAGCGCTCGGCAGACCTGAGCCTGGGGATCCATTTTCGCCCCGGATCGTCCGTCACAGGTCTTGGGTCGCGATGACGGCCCAGGGGGCCAACATCGTGAGGCAAAAGCTTGCTGTGATGGCTTCGCGACGACCGAGGTCTGAGAATGCGATCCTCTGTCAACGGTTATCCCGTTCGCCTCGATAGGCCGGCAGGGTGGGTGGTTTGGGGGTTGTTTGAAACCCCACCGCACACCGAATCTTGACGCTCCGTCTCCACAACTTTCGCTCGATGCTTCACCGTAGGCCAATTTGGCCCGAACAGCCCCGAGGGGACGAATCGAGCAGCCTCTTCTTCTTTCGCTCGAGACTCGATCCAAAACAAGCAATCCTCTGTCACGGTCATCCCGTTCGCCGCGGTCACGGTCGCGATCGTCGCGAGTCCTGCCCCGGCCAGTCCCCTCGGGTGCGCGCGCCGCGCCACCGCGGGCACTCGCGCTCTGCGAGCGACGCTCCCAAAGCAATGTCTCGGGATGGTCGGAATGAGCAGCCGGCTCAGAGCCAGCTGGTCCAAGGGAATGCAGCTGGAACTTCCCCTGTCACCCGCATCGCCCCGCACCCCCCCTGCCCAACAGAGCCCAAAGAGGGGCCCAAAGGATCCGAGAAAGACACAGGAGCGACACGAGATGGATCAAGCGGGCCCCCCAGTGGCTCTCAGAGATCATCCAGCGGCTCAGTGTTAGGGCCTCATACCTCATTTCGGTTTCTGTTTGACTGGTGTCACTCACTGCGCCTCCCTAAGATATCATCAACTACCTTTTCTCCCGACAACCCGCCTGGTGGGAATGCGAAAGGCGCCAAACGAAACGAATTACGAACTCGACAAGACAGACCGCGCCATCGGACAACTAGTCACTCAACATGCCTGTTGTGCCAAGGATACACGAGCACGACTTCGATATCGGGGATAATTACTTCGATTTGCCCTGCGGCTCCCACACACATATAATATATATATATATATATATATATATATGCATACATTTATGTATACATACATACATACATAAATACAAACACACAAACAAACAAACAAACAAACAAACAAACAAACAAACAAACATGCATGCATGCATACATACATACATGCATATGAACGTACAAACATGCACACATAAACAAACCTAGCTATGAATGTGCATCAACAAATGTACGAATATATGCATATGTGCAAGTTGCAAGTGTGTGCCGAGGTCCGTACAAACACATGTGCAGCCTGTCTGTGGTGTGTACGATGTGCGTGTGTTTGTGTGCGTGTATGTGTGTGCGTGTGTGCTGTGAGTTGTGTGCGTGTGCTGCGCATTGTTCGTTTGCTATGTGTGAAATATATGAGGGTATGTGAGTTCTGCGTGTGTTGTGCGATAGGTATGCTGTGTGCATTGCCATCTACGTTGAATACTCAAGAAAGCCTTTTCCTCTCAACGGGCTCTTGGGCCGAAGGCTGCGGGCTAGCATCTGGCCCATCCTGTCACTTCTCTGTCCATCACACATCACGCATCCACCTACGCATTGGCTAGACCTCGCCTATACAGGTAAGACACCAACACGCCGCCTCGGCACGTTGAAGCTGTGCGAAATCGTGTCGAACCACAATCTGCAACTCGAAATCAATTCCTTGCTTCACACAATATCCGGATGCGAGCCGACTTCGCCAGAAAAAACAATCGGGCGGAACGCTGGCGCAGCCTGCTCAAGCCTTCACTAGATATTCATGAGATCCTCGCTCGCGTTCCTCCTCGCATCGAGCTTCTCGTCACTTGTCCACGCCCCTTCGGCCTGCGCTGGTGTCAGCAGGAACCGAGGCTGCTGGCGATACCAAGCGTGCGTCGTCTAGCAAAGGGTCAGCACGTCCCGCTGGCTGCTCCTCCTCTTATTGATGTTCGTCTTGGTCTCCCCGACGGCATCAGAGAAGCCTCGTGAACACTCTTGATCTTCATGATCGTGAACATACCATAACGACCATCCACGACTCCACATCACATCATAATAATAAGAAAACACACCCCCAACGAGCCAAAGAGCGGAGTGTCATCGCACTTGGTGTCCTCTGCCAACTCCAGCTCGTAGGAATCTCACCACTAACTCGCGTTTCTCGGCCTTCGCCTCACTGAATAGCATCGCTGCCGCAAGCAACGCTCTCGGGCCCTTTGGAGAAACTGCGGCCCACTTGCTGCTGCCACTCATTGCGTCGTTCTTGCTGGTACGCAGCCCGTCGCCATTCTCGAAACCCCATTTCGCGCATCCACCCGCGATGTCGGTCGCAGCCGGCCCCCTATGCACTCTCACCTTCTTCTCCTCGCACTTGCTCTGAAGCCACAACAACTTGGTTCCTATGTGCTTCAGTAATCCGCGTCCTGCGCGCTGAATAATACCCTTGGCTGCCGAAGAATCCCATCGCAACTTGGTTTCGACTGGAAACCATATAAACCCCAAAAAGCCTCTGCATATGAACAGACTCGGCGACCGAAGTGACCGCAGCTAAATACTCACCCTCACCACTTGAAAGTGCCTGGCAGCTCCGTCCTTTCGTGAAATTCCTCAGCGTAGTACGACCGAACCTCAACGTGCACCCTGATGCGCCCTTGCGATCTCGGGCGTCTCCTGCTCAGTCGGCGTCTGAGTACGTGTCCAAGTAGTCCTCGGCGTTGCTCCGGGTGACCAGGATGCCATAGTCGTAGGTGCCCTTCAAGTACCTCGCACATATCCTCAATATGTGCAGATCTGGGTCCCTTGGTGCACTCAACGCCTTGCTCAACCCATGAACAACGAATGGCATACCAGGTCGGTACTTCAGCAAGCGCCTCAAAAGCCCTACACACCTGCTGAATGTCTTGCCATCTGAAGAAAAAACAACTGGCAAATCCAGTTCCTCCGTCCGCCTCGTCCGCACGATCGTGGTCGGCACTGGGTTGCAATCTGTGAGTCCCAACTCGATCAAGGTGTCCTCGATGCACTTCTTCCTCGGGGCAATGTGGATCACGTCATTGCTGGCTCTCGCCCGCGTAGCTCGTAAATATGAGCATACTGGACCAACCATCATGATCTCTGCCTCCTTCAGCTTGCAAACTGGCTTCAGGTTCTCCTTCAACCACTTCAGCTCAGCATCACTTCCTGACACATCAGCATCCTCTTACTGAACCTCAAACACCAATGTTGAACCTGGCCCCCTGAAGATGCTCGGCTGCTCGGGGCATGCTCGATGCCCGACTCGCTCGTATTGTCGATCACGCACTGGTTGAACTTATTGGAAACGCCGCGCTCGCCGCCCAGCCGCTTCTTCATCTTCCGCCACGGTTGCTGGCACTGTCCGCCTCGAGCATGGTATCTCCTGGACCACTCTGCTGGCGGAACCACGTAGACCTCCTCGTCCTCCTCTGCATGGAAGCATGCGTTCTGGGCGTCTAAGACCATGGCGTTGTGTCCTTGCTGCACCGCGCGCTGGCCGATGAGCCTGCCCGTGCTGCTCGTCGATCCTGTAGTAAACAAACCTTCCAACTCGGGATCTGCACCTTTGAACTCTCTCGCCATGAATATGCATCTCCATTATCCGGGCCCCCCTGGCACAGTCTCCCATCTCGTAGACAGTACGCATGCTCCTTCTGGCAGGCTCTCCACTGCGTCAACAAAGTCAAACTCCTCCATGGCATCCATTTCCTTGTCATTACCCTTGAGGATGGCCTTCACCACCTCTGGGCCGGCTCCCTGGCACTCGTCATACTTCCGTTTATCGTAAGCCCGTTCGCCAAACTCAGCCACATAACCTGGTTCGTCGATTGTCGTGAGCTCCTCCACTCTGGCTCTCTCATCTCCACTACCCGCCTGCATGTCTGCGTGCTCAACCTCTCCCTTGGCGATGCTGCTCGCACTCGGTAACGTTGGTCAAGTATTCTTGTCTGCTCTCAACTGCTCCATGTTGCATCCCTGCGGCAACTCCGATCTTGCCGCACTCGGCGCTGCAGCTGCCTGCTTATGCTGATCTCCTTGCGCCGATGGCCCTGGTCCTGGTTGACCTCCTGCTGTTGGCATGCCTCCTCCAGGTGATGGTGTCATCGGCAACGTGATCGGCAATGCGGTAGGTGCTCGACTCTTCTTTCTTGGAATCCCCATGGCTCTCCCAGCGCACCTGTCCCACGGCGTGCCCTTGTTCCCCTTTCACGAGATCGGCCTTCACCTGGTCCGTCGCTGGCACGCGCATCACTGTCCTGGTAGTGAACACGCTCTCGACTGCCCCGAACAGGTGCTCATCTGACTCAATCGTCTTTCCTAGCCAGACTCCTTGAACGAATCTCGCGTCTGCTCGACCCTACCCGACTCCTGCACGCACCTCCCCCGTCGCCGCGACTGCAAGCATGACCAGTGCAGAATCTTCGAACTTCATCACCTCGCCCTTGTACTTCCTCCCGAAGCTGCCCTCGAACGCTGTCCTCTGGTTCGCCTTCACGTGATGCCGTTCGAGAACCCAACCAGCATGCCTCACCATCCAGGACCAAACATGCACTGACGGTTTGACCTCCATTCCCATCCATGTTACCAACTCCATTAGCATTGTCCTGATCTGACCCTCAATCGACTGCTAAGCGCGGCCGACTGCACCTACGCTTTGACTGCTGAACCTCGGCGTCTTCTGGATCTCGAACTCGATGCCGCCCAGCAAGCACTTATGTCTCACCTTCTCCGCCACAACTCCAAGAGCTGGTTCAGGACCAGTCTCGAGAATCACACTTTCAGAGGACATTCGTCTGGCAAACGATGCACCAGCTGATGAGATGAAGTTTGCTTCATCCGACTTGTGAGGGACTGCCATCGCCATGACGTTCTGTGCTGCCGTATCTACCAACACGAACGTTGTCGCCCATGCCTGATATCCCGGTGCATGCCGTCGCTTTGGGTCCTGCAGTAGGTAGCAGAAGTCCATTTCGAACTCTGGCTTCCTCTTCGACTCCTCAGTCCTCTGCTCGCGGGGTTTGGCACATCCTTTGCCCATGACACGCCATGCGTGCCATGGCTGGTACTGCAGGTGCGTGATCTCATGACGTTCTCGCTCTTCTCGCGATGGCTCTGCTGGCTCTCGTGGAAAGACGATGCCCCCTTGGCCTCCAGCTTCAGCCAACTCTCTTACACGCTCTTCCAGCCACTCCTCATCTCATCTCGAGCCCGAGCTTTGCCTCTGAATGCACCAAACGCCCCCATAGCTGCTGCTGGGTTCCCCAGATCGCGGCCTTGAGCTCTGCCAACATGTTCCTCATGTCCTCACCTCCACAACCACTAAACAGGCCCCCACGTCCGATTGGTTTGCCATGCTGTCGAACTTCAAGCCGGCGTTGTGCGAGCTGTCGTGCTTCTTTATCAAGTCGCGCATTCTCCGACGCTCCTGGAACTGGCGCTTCTGGTGCCCCTGCGACTGCCACTGATGGCAACGCTGCCCCCGCCGCAGGTCCTGCTGAACTTGAAGCCTCACCTGGCACCGATCGCTTTGGCTTGTCTGGCACTGGTTGCATATCCTCATCAACTGGCGCCATCACCGCAGTCGGCTCGTCAACGGAAATGATCCGATTGACCCTCACTCCGAACGTCTTGCCTTTGATGTAGACTGGAACTCGCTTGCGCCCTCGATCGGCGGCGACCTCGATCCATGGGCTGCCCTTCCTAAAGAAAACACCGCGTACATGCCATTTGAGACCAGCTTGCCCACGCTGAGCAACGGTCTCTCCACGTCGCTTCGCACAAACGGAGTCTTCCGCGTTGATGGTCGTCTCGCCGCTGCCGTTCAGAATCGCGCACTCGACAATGACCTATCTCCCCGGCGCGATGCGTCCGCCGTTCGCAGCTCGAGGCCGTACACCTCCAAGTCCAACGTCGACTCCATCTTCACTGAAGTCCCATGAGCAGGCGTGCTCCTCGCATGCGCTGTCCAATGGAAGAAAGCCATTACCTCCTTGGCCGTGCCTTCCCTGCCATACGTGGAATACCCAAGCATCCTGCTCCTCGCCAGGGCCATCGCCATCCACGCGCTCGAAGTAGTTCAGCTCGCCGGGGCTGCCGCCCGCGATCGCGTCGACAGCGTACTGCTCCCTCTCCTGGTCCTCTGCGCTCTCGCGGTAGTAATCCGCGTTCTCGCACTGGCCCTCCGCGTCATCGCACTCGCCGCAGCGGTCGGACTCGCGCTCGTGGTAAACGCACTCGTCGTCTGAATCGCTCTCGGTGCGGACCTCTTCCACGGCCGCCCTGGCTGGGTCGACAATCGCATTCACCTTTTTCGCTGGTGGGTCTCCCCGGAGACGAGACTTGCA
Source organism: Prorocentrum cordatum (assembly GCA_963575745.1). Taxonomy (NCBI): domain Eukaryota; class Dinophyceae; order Prorocentrales; family Prorocentraceae; genus Prorocentrum; species Prorocentrum cordatum. Next base: position 33,046 of record CAUYUJ010002748.1, read on the forward strand.
TGCTGCCCACTTGCGACCTTTCTTGTGGCAGTGCCTGCACGCGCCCTCGAACTTGGTCGCGGGCCCCGACGGCCCATGACCTCGACCTCGACCTTTTATGGTCCTTGCCTTTTCCTTCCCCCTTTGCCAGCCTGCAGTGTCTCGCTCGATGTCCAGGCAACTGTTTTTGCCTTTGCCCTTGCTCTTGCCTCCCCCGTTCCAGGCCGCGCCCACCTCCGTGGGGATATGTCCGGATCCTTGCTCGGATCCAGCTCCACGGCCGTCGCGACCGAAGGATCTCCCAAACTGTAGGTGCTCCTTGATGCTCTTCTGCACTTCTCTGCACTGGCCGCTGACTGGTCCCGTCGCCAGTCTCACCATCGCTCGGATCGGCTCTGGCGCATGACTTGCCAGCACTGCAATCTTCATCTGGCCGCTGACCTTCACAGCGCCCTCCATCTCATACTCTCCGATGCGAGTCCCCACTCCATCAGGTCGTTGACGAACTCCTGGCCAGCGTGTCTGGGGCCCCATCCGGGGGCCGAGACAACGAAAAAACGGTAACACGAACAAGCGTCCGAGAAAACAAACCCACGACCCAACGGCCGAACAAACGAGAAAACGGGAAAACAAGCCAGGGTCCGAGAAAACAAGACCACGACCCAGGCGCCGAGAAAACGAGAAAACGAAAACACGAACCAGGGTCAGAGAAAACACGATAAAACATGAAAACTAACCAGGGACCGAGAAAACGGAAAAATATAAATAATCATGACCCGAGAAAACGAGACTACGAACCAGGGAGCGAGAAAACAAGAAAACAAGAAAACGAACCAGGTGTCAACGATATTATCCAATGCGTTGTCTAGCGCTGCGGTGCGCATGTGTCGTCAGAGATTCGCCATTTTGCCAGAGCCCTGGGAGAGAGGAGGGGGAAGGCGTAGCTTCGGAAGCCCCTTTTGCAAAGGAGGAAGGAGGGGAATAGCTTGAAGCCGCGCCCCCCTGTGTCCAGACCAAAAAAGGAAGGAGTGGGGGGGTAGCTTCCGAAGCCCTCCCCCCCTTTGAAAGGGAAGCCCAGGCTCACCTTCTGCCCCGGAAAAGGGAGGGAGGGGGGGGGTAGCTTCGAAGCCCCCCCTCTTTTAGCCAGGGCCCCTCTAGCTTAGAAACCCTTACAGAAGGGAGGGGGGGAAGGTTGCTTCGGAAGCTCCCCCCCTTTTGTAAGGGACGGGGGGGAGGTAGCTTGAAACTGGGGCCCCCTGTGTCCAAACCAAGAAAGAAGGGAGGAGGGGGGTAGCTTCCGAACCCCACCCCCCTTTCAAAGGGAAGCCTGGGCTCACCTTCTCTGGAAAAGGAAGGGTGGGGGGGGGTAGCTTCGAAGCCCCCCCCCCTTTTGGAAGGGACGGGGGGGGGTAGCTTGAAGCTGGGGCCCCCCTTTTCGTATTCCCGGCGCTGCGGGCGCGCTCTTCTGTAAGCATGTATGTATGTATGCATGCATGCATGTATGTATGCGTGTATGTATGTATGAACGTATGCTCGTATGTATGTATGGATGGATGGATGGATGGATGTATGGTTGTATGGATGTGTGTATGAATGTATGTGTGTATGTGTATGTGTATGTGTATGTGTATGTGTATGTGTATGTGTATGTGTATGTGTATGTGTATGTGTATGTGTATGTGTATGTGTATGTGTATGTGTATGTGTATGTGTATGTGTATGTGTATGTGTATGTGCATGTGTGTATGTGTATGTGTAAGTGTATGTGTATGTGTATGTGTATGTGTATGTATGTAGGTATATGTATGTGTCTATGTCTATGCCTATATGTATGTGTATGTATATGTCTATGTATATGTCTATGTCTATGTCTATGTCTATGTGTATGTGTATGTGTATGTGTGTATGTGTATGTGTGTATGTGTATGTGTATGTGTATGTGTATGTGTATGTGTATGTTTATGTGTATGTGTATGTGTATGTGTATGTGTATGTGTATGTGTATGTGTATGTGTATGTGTATGTGTGAATGTGCACGTGTATGTGCATGTATAGATGTGCAAGTATATGTATGTGTACAAGTATATGTGTATGCGTGTGTATGTATATGTGTCTATGTAAGCATGTCCCTTTGAAGGACCCACTATATCCTGTCCTCAAACCTCATTCCTCATTCCTTCTCGCTTCTCCCCTATATTCAAAGGATTTGCGCTGGGTTCGTCAAATAAACCGATGGGAATTCAATGGAAGTCTGTCAGACTGGAGCAGGCCCCATATTCAAAGGAGTTCAAATGAACTTGAATCCGAGCGAAATAAGTAATCTACAGGAAGAGAGCAAATCCCGAGCTTACACAAATTCAATTGGCTTTGACGACTCCAAGAAGTCAAAATCCACACAAGAAAGACGCAAGCACCAGAGTCAAAGGACCGTAAATGGATTTCGGCGAAATTCAAATAGGAATTCAAATATCTGATAACACCGAACGCACACCTCGCAAGGATGGTAAAGGTCACCTTCAAATAAATAACGGATTTAAATCCGCCGACCGTTCGGCGTGTGAGCCGCTTTTCCGTTTGAGTCGTCATCATCGTCGTCGTCCTCGTCGTCGTCCCGCTCTCCCTTTTCTCTGGGCCCTCATCCTGAAACGATCCAGCCAAACGAATATCAAGCGACGTCGTACTTGCTTCGAAGGGACGCCCGTCCCTCTGATCCCTTCCCTGCTAGGAGGGGGGGGGTCCTGGGGGGGGTCCCAGGGGAAATCCCGGGGAGAGTCCCGGGAGGGAGGGTTCTGCGGGAGCTCCTGGGGGTGGTCCCCGCGGGACCCCCCAGTGGTCGTGGACCCCCCCCCCCCGGCCTGCCCCCCCCCCCGGCAGTATAGGGGGACACGGGAGCGGCCTCCCTGCCGCCACGACAGCTGCAGACCTCTCCCCCCGCCGCGGCCCCGTCCCCGGCCCTGGCCCCGGCCCCGGCCCCGGCCTCGGCCCCGGCCCTCGCCCTGGCTCCGGGGCGGGGCGGGGCCCGGGCCCTTCAGCTGGCACCGGCCCCCCGGGCCCCTGGCCTCGGCCGCGGACGCCCCGCTGGGGCCCTTCGGTGGAGCCCCCTATGGGGCAGCGCAGCGCTGTGCTGCGTGGCGCGGGCGCATGCGGACGCGGATTTGGGGTCCTTCGGTGGAGCTCCCTGCGAGGTCACGAAATCCGGGAGGGGTGTGCCGAAAGCCTGTGCGGTGCGAAGGGCACAGGCAAGGCCAAGGCGGGAGGACGGGGGAGGGGGGAGGCCAGCGGGAGAGAAGGAGACGCGGAGCGCTCTCTCCAAAACGAGGACCCACAGCCACAGGACCCAAAAAAAATCCGAGCGAGAAAACCAGCAATGTACCACTGCGAACACCGCAGGGCAAGCGGGACGAAGGAGGGGAGGTTCCCGATGAGCCACGAAACGCGAGAGGGGTGTGCCGAAATGGATATGGTGGGCGTGGAGCCGCATGTGGAGTCTGCGAATGGGGCCTTCAGTAAAACTCCCTGTGGAGCCACGTGAAGTTTGCGGAAAAAGATATGCAGTGGCAGGGGAGCCACATGTGGATCCTGCCATCGGGGTCGTCAGTGGATCTCCTCGTGAGCCACGAAACGTGTGACCGTGTGACTGGTGTGCCGAATTGGACATGCGGTGGGCGGGGAGCCGCATGTGGACCCTGAAGTTGGGGCCTTCGGTGGAGCTCCTCATGGAGCCACGAAACGAGTGAGAGGTTGGCCGACATGGATATGCGGTGGGCGGGGAGCCGCATGAGGGCCCTGCCATTGGGGCCTTCGGTGGAGCTCACTATGGAGCCACGAAACGTGTGAGGGATGGAACATGCGGTGGGCGGGAAGTCGCATGTGAACCCCATTAGGACCCTTGGTGGAGCACCCTATGGGGCCACGAAACGTGTGAGGGGTGTGCCGAAGTAGACATGCGGTGGGCGGGGACCTGCATGTGGACCCTGCCGCTCTGCCGCTGAGGCCTTCGGTGGAGCCCCTGATGGAGCCACGAAACGTGTGAAGGATGTGGCGAAATAGACACGCGATGGGGGGGAACCGCGGGTGGGCCGTGCCACTGGGGCCGTCGGTGGAGCTTCCTGTGGGGCCACGAAACGTGTGAGATGTGTGCCGAATGGATCGGCATGCGGAGGGCAGAAGCAAGAATGGGAGGGAGACCCGGGGCGCTGTCTTTCAAAACGACGACCCAACACCACAGCATGATTGGAAACCATTGTGTTGTGTTTGTTCAACTGAACCCTCTCTGATGCCTGCGGTGTTTGAATTCCATTACGTTTGACTATGACTGTTGTTCCTTTCCTACTGAATTCGAACGTGAATTCTGGTAAACCACCAAACTAGAGTGCTCTGAGTCTGGGATATGCTGTAGCCCTGTTGCATGTGGAGCCTGCTCCTTCCCTATTCAATTCCCATTCGAACCTTATTCGCATAAAATTAACAATTGTTCTGACCCTGGGACCTGCTACATTCCTATTGAAGTCTTGCTCGAGTCCCATTAAAATCCGACTCAAATCATCAAGCCCTGGGAGGTGCACTTTTCCCTGTGGAAAAGCGCCTGGGCTCGTCCGCTTAGCGCGAAAAAGCTTCCACCAGAAATGGAAAAGTGGAAAAGTGGAAAGGTGGAAAAGTGGAAAAGTGGAAAAACGGAGAAGGGAACAGAAAAGTGGAAAAGCGGAAAAGCGGAAAAGCGGAAAAACGGAGAAGGGAACGGAAAAGTGGAAAAGTGGAAAAGCGGAAAAGCTGGTAGGATATCAGAAAAGTGGAAAAGTGGAAAAGCGGAAATGCAGAAAAAAAACGACGAAGGGAACGGAAAAGTGGAAAACTGGAAAAATGGAAAAGCGATACAGCGCACAGGATATTCAGGAAAGTGGAGAAGCGGAAAATTGGAAAAACCGGAAAAAAACAATACAGGGAAATAGCAAGTAGAAAAGTGGAATAATGGAAGAGCAGAAGCAAGAAGAGCCGTCTTCGGGGTCTTTGGGTCCTCGTGGGCTCTTGGGCCGCCTTGGGAGCGTCGTGAAGCCTCTGATGGTCGATCCTGGATCCTCGATCCTCGATTCTCGACGGTCGAGGTTCGAAACAGGTAGAGGATCACGTACTGACTTTGGATCGACGCTCGAGGATCGAGGTTTGATTGAGGATCGATCGAGGATGGAGGCTCGATTGAGGATCGATCATCAAAGATCGAGGACGGAGGGTGGACATTGGATCGAGGATCGACGATCCAGAGTCGAGGATACTGGATCGAGAACTGCCGAGCACTCGAGGTAGGAGGTTCCATCGAAGATCGAGGATCATTGATCGATCGAAGATCCAGGTTCGATCGAGGATCGCGGATCGCAGATCGATGATCGAGGATTGATTTTCGCTAGCTCCGATCGAAGATCAGAATTCGATCGAGGATCGAGGATCGAAACTGGATCGAGGATCGAGGATCCAGGCTCGTTCGAGGACCGAGGATCGAGTTTCGATCGGGGATCGAGGATCGCCAGGATCGATCGAGCATCGAAGATCGATCGAGGACCGACGCCCGGAGAGAGGGAGGCGGAGGAGGGAGGAGGGAAGACGATGAGGGGGGAGGACGAGGAGGTAGGATGGACGAGGAGGAAGAGGAAGAGGAGGAGGAGGAGAATGCTGGAGAAGGGGAAAGCTGGAGAAAGCTGAAGAAGTTTGAGGAAGAGGAAGAGGAGGAGGAGGAGGAGAAAGCTGGAGAAAGCTGGAGGAGGAGGAGGCGAAGCAACCTGGAGAAAGTTGGAGGAGGACCTGGGGGACCTGTCGGTTTGGGGGAGGGCCTGGAGGAGGACCTGGGGGACCTGGAAAGCCTCGCCCTGCCGAGCCCGCTGTCGTCCTCGTCCTCGTCGTCGTCCTCGTCGTCGTCGTCGTCGTCGTCGTCGTCGTCGTCGTCGTCGTCGTCGTCGTCGTCGTCGTTCGTCGTCGTTATCTCCTCCTCCTCCTCCTCCTCCTCCTCCTCCTCCCCCTCCTCCTCCTCCTCCTCCTGAGGACGAGAAAACTGGAGAAAGCTTGAGGAGGGGGCGGAGGAGACAGCTGGACGAGAGGAGGAGGAGGAGGGGGAGGAGGGGGAGGAGGAGGAGGAGGAGGAGGAAGAAGAGGAGGAGGAGGAGGAGGAGGAGGAGGAGCTGGAGAAAGCTGACAAAGCTAAGGAAGCTGGGGCGGCGGTGGCGGCGGAGACGGCGGCGGCGACGGCGGCGGCGGCGGCGCGAGGGGTGCCGGCGGCAGCCTCTGCGACCCCGCCCTGCCGAGCCCTGCCGAGCCCGCTGTTGTCGTCGTCGTCGGCGTCCTCCTCCTCCTCCTCCTCCTCCTCCTTCTCCTCCCCCTCCTGAGTTCTTCGCTACCTCCTCCGCTTATTCCTCCTCCTCCTCCACAATTACTCAATATGAATACTACTATCCCTCTTCCCCTGATGGCGCGCTGGGAGTAGTAGACCCCCCCCGCGCACTGTTTTTTACACACAGGATTCCCGGGAGTTGGGTTTTCGCCTGCGTCTGTTTCAAAATGCTGCTCTCGCTCAGGCGCTCGCCTCATTTCTGCCCCCGAATCGTTCCGAATCGTGCCCCCGCTGCAGCGAGGGCCTCATTTTCGGATCGGCGTTTGGCCTCCGTCGTTCAGGATGGCGTTCTCGCCCCAGCGCGGGCCTCTTTCTCGCGCGCCCACCCGCCCGCCACCGCCGCGCCGCACCACCACCACCACCACCACCACCACCGCCACCGCCACCGCCACCACCACCACCACCACAACCACCACCAGCACCACCACCACCACCACCAGCACCACCACCACCACCACCACCACAACCGCGCACACGCGCACGCACGCACGCACGCACGCACGCACGCGCACCACCACCCACTAATTACGCACGCGCGCGCGGGGCAACAGGTCCGCTACGACACGCGTCCGCGGATACAGAAAATCAGCGCCATGGTAAGGGATGGGAGGGAGGGGTAGGACGTCAGATATAACGCGAACGCACCTAGCTCGTCCTCCTCCCCCCCCCTCCCCCTCCCCCCCTCCTCCTCCTCCTCCTCCTCCTCCTTCCTCCTCCTCCCTCCTCCTCCTCCTCCTCCTCCTCCTCCTCCTCCTCCTCCTCCTCCTCCTCCTCCTCCCTCCTCCTCCTCCCTCCTCCTCCTCCTCCTCCTCCTTTTTTCCAGCGCTCTCATGGGCGCGCATCCTTCGGCACAGTGAGGTTAACGGAGGCGGCGCGCACGAGGTCCAGCACGAATGGCAAAATGCCAGCGCTGCCACTTCGGCGCAAGGGCGCCTCCCGGGTGCCGCCAAGGACCTGCGCGCAGTACCCCATTCATCTTCTTGAGCTCCCCGCGGTTGCCCATGTTCAGGAGCAGATCGGCAACGCCGACTGCGTTGAGCAGAATCCGCCGCTTCTGCTGGCCGCTCCCGGCGACGACTGTGTCGTCTGGGCACGTGATCTTCGCCGCCTCGACGGCTTGGCGCGGCCAGTTTTTCCCCATGAGCTGGGCGACGTTCGCGGCCGCTACACCAGTATACCCCCCAAGAGTGATCACAGGGGCCCACGCCTTCAGCGTGTCCAGCGTGATTTCGCCTGCCTGTACCATTCGGAGGCGCTTCGGCTTGAAAGACACTGCCTGGCCCAAGAGGGCCCCGCAAGAGGCCCAAGAGAGCCCCAAGACGGCCTCAGGAGCGCCCAACAGCGCTCCAAGAGCGCCCCAAGAGCGCCCCAAGAGGCGATGTTTGGAGCTCCTGAGGGGGGAGGCTAATTCGGGACCCCCCCTTCGTTGATCGATCTCCTCCAAGATGGCCCCAAAAGCGCCCCTACAGCCCCCAAGAGCGCCCCAAGAGCGCCCCAAGAGGCGCCCAGACGGCCCCAAGAGGCGCCCAAGAGGCTTCCAAGAGGCTCCAAAGAGACCCCCAAGAAGCTTCAAGAAGATCTCCGAAATGCATTTAAGACGTTTCTGGCCCTTCGGTTCGCCGTCCTCTTCAATTTCTCATCCCCCTCTTCCTCCTCCTCCTCCTTCTCCTCCTTCTCCTCCTTCTCCTCCCTCTGCTCCTTCTCCTCCTCCTCGTCCTCCTCGTCCTCTCCCTACTCCACATCCTCCTCCTCATTCTCCTACTCCTCCTCCTCCTCCTCTTCCTCCCCCTCCCCCTCCGACGAGGATTCCTTCTCCATCCTCCCCCTCTTGGGGTACGTGACAGCTTCCCCCGCCCTTTGTTATTCTGCATGCTCCCCAACTTCCCTGATCACCTCAACTCCCCTGGGCATCGTTTCTGGATGGGCTGGTGGGGATACGCGAAGCGCCAACAGTTTGTGTCAATGCAAATCCCTAGCGAAGCGCAACCAGGGGGGTTCCCGGTGGACGCCTGGAGCCGATCTTGGGCCGTCTTGGAGAAGTGGAAAGTGGAAAAGTGGAACAGAAAAATAGAAAAGTGGAAAAGTGGAAGAGTGGAAAAGTTAGCCTTGTGTCTCAGGGGTTCCTTGCTTTTCCACTTTTCCACTTTTCTACTTTTCCACTTTTCTACTTTTCTGGTTTTCTGAAATTCGTTCGGGCTTTTCCACTTTTCCACTTTCCCACTTTTCCATTTGCTCTGTTGTTTTTCTACTTTTCTACTTTTCCACTTTCCCACTTGTCTAACTGTCGTTACACTTTTCCACTTTTCCACTTTTCCACTTTTCCATGTGTGTCGTGCTTTTCCACTTTTCCAATGGAGGTTTGTACTTTCCCACTTTTCCACTTTTCCACTTTTCTACTTCTGGTCGGAACGTTTTCGCACTATTTGAACGAGCCCAGGCTTACTTCCTTAGACTTTTCCTATAGAAGTCCTATTGGAGTATCCTGGAATACACATTGCGTTGTTTAGATATGGTCCTCTACTGGTGAATTTATAGTTGAATCATATGTACATCTAGCTGAGATCATGTGGATAACATTGCCACCTTCTGCGATTTCGCCATCATACATTTGAACAAATGTATGGACATCGCACGAACGGAATGGAGTTGCATAGGCGTGGGCCTCCGTGGGGGCGGGGCGCCATATAGATATATATATATATATATATAGACATACATACATGCATGCAACCATACATGCATGCATGCATGCATACACACTTACAGACATGCATGCATACATGCATGCAAACATACAGACACACAGACATACAGACATACATGCATACATACATGAGTACATGTAAGTGACTAAATAAATGCGTGCATAAGTGTGTATACCTAGATATATATATATATACATATATGTGTGTGTGTTGATAACGCCACCTTCCTTTGCGATCGTGTGGCCACAGGGTCGCACTGGAGCACCAAGCGCAGAAGCAAGCTCGTTTGCTCAGGCACGACGGTCCGAAGAGCGAGATGAGGAGGAATTTGTGCGGGAGACCGAGAGAGGGGGTTCATGAACAACACGTGATGCAGACGAAGACGGACGCCAAGATAGAGGCGAAGGTAAACAGGGAGAGGCGGGCATCAAGAGGGATAGCGAGATTCCTGCGCCCTCGCTACCCTCTCCCGGCACCGTGGTGGTGGATCACGATCAGACCCCCGGCGGTCACCGCCACCCCCTGGCAGTGGCAGATACTGCCAACATGTACACAGGCACACATGAGGCCGGAAGCCGATGCGGAGATTGACGCGCTCTCGGCTCAAATACATGCACGCAGGAACTTCGACCCACAGCTTACGCACCCTCTAGTGAGCGAGGAACTGCAAGATTCTCAGAATTACAACATTGCCACGTCTGGAAACACACAACAATGTCTCGCGTGCAGTCCAAGTCAGTCATCCTCGTATTCCTCCCATCACCTTGCACCCCCATCCTGTATTTCCCTTTCCAGGAACGACAGTGCTAATGACAGAGGGCGAGTCTGCAGAGCAAGTCGCTGGCTGTATGAAGTGCGTACTCGGTCGTGCAGCTTAGCCTGCTTTACCTCGTGCATGTGTTATCCGTAAAATTATCCGCATGCGCTGTAGACTCCAAGCAACGCCTGCCTCTGGAACGCGAGCGGGAATCCCGCGGCATGGCCACGCTCGGGCAGGGTGGGGCCAGCGCGCGCGCGGGCTGTGCACCCCCCTGCCCCGTTCAGCCAGAATCTCTGAGCGCAAAGAGATGTATCCTCTTCCCATGTGTGATCCTGTTCCTGTTCCTCGTCATCAGCATAATCGTTATCATGCACGTGTCCTTCCTCTGCTCCATCCATTTACTCGTACGCTTCCTTCTGGAGCCTCATCGCCCTCCTTCATACTGATGGCCCCCTTTCCACCTCCCATTATTGTTGCAGTGGGCGCACCAGTCTCTAAATTTCACAAACAGTTTTTGCACTTAGGGGTTCTTAGTTCTGCTCTAGTGGATTGGGCTGGTGTGCCGGTCTGGCGGATACGTAGCCGCCGTCGCCGCCCCGTCGCCGCCCGTCGTACGGGCCTGTGTGTCGGTCTGGCAGCTAAGTGGCCGACATCGCCGCCCCGTCGCCGCATCGTCGCCGCCCGACGTCTGGGCCAGTGTGCCGCTCCGGCGGGTATATTGCCGCCGTCGCCGCCCCATCGTCGCCTCGTCCCCGCCCGCTTTCTGGGCCAGCGTCGCAGTCTGGAGGACTTGTCGCCGCTTCGATCTAGATTCTCCTTTCTAAAAAGAGAATAGACTCTACCCCCCCCGGCGTTATCGCCCCCCCTGTCGGGTATGTAGATCACATATGCTTCTGACCACATGTCCATCCTAAATATGAAATCACAATGTCCCAGGCCAACCGAGTTCCCCCCCTAAGGTTCCCCTGTAAAAAACACTATGCGGTGATATGTTTTGTTCTAAGGTAACACTTTTTCGCGAATCCCTTGGAAAAAAGGCGAAGTGCACACGCGCGCGTCGTCGCGCGCGCATGCCGAAATCCTTCAAAAACCTTCGGTGCCGGAAGGATTTCGCAATCGAGTTTCCGAAAAACATACAAAACACAGGGTTTCGCAACACTGATGTGCTAAAAAAACTTACGCGCGAGCTCTTGCGAAATCTTAAGAAAAGCATTGGTTTTTCAAGATTTTCACAACATGCTACCAAACGGGCGTCGCGCGCGCGAATGTCGAAATCTGTCGAACGCCCTTGCGCGTGTGCCGTCGCGAGAATCCTCTGCAAAAAATGGGACGAAGTGCAAACGCGCGCGTCGTCGCGCGCGGACGCCGAAATCCTTCAAAACCCATCGGTTTCGGAAGCATTTCAAAAACGCGCGTCCAAAAAACCTACAAAAACACAAGGTTTCGCAACACGGATTTTCAACAAAAGCGTGCGCGCGCGCTCTTGCGGCGTTGTCGTCGTCGTCGTCGTCGCCTACGTCGTCCTGTGTCTTTCCTCGTGTTCGTCGTCGTCGTCCTCTTTGGCGTCGTGGCCGTTTCGGTCGTCGTTGTCGCCGTGGTCGTCCTTCCTCCTCCTCCCTCGTCGTCGTCGTCGTCCGTCGTCGGCGTCTAGTCGTCGTCCCGCCTATTTCGTCGCCGTCGTCGTCGTCGTTGTCGTCGTCGTCTCGTCGTCGTCTTCCCTCCTCCCTCGTCGTTGTCGTCGTCGGCGTCGCCGTCCTTCCTCCTTCGTCGTTCGCGTCGTCGCCGTCCTCCCTCCTCCCTCGTTGTCGTCGTTGTCGTCGTTGTCGTCGTTGTCGCCGTCGTCGTCCTCCCTCCTCCCTCGTCGTCGTCTTCGTTGGCGACGTCGTCTTCGTCTTCGTCGTCGTCGTCGGCGTCGGCGTCGTCGTCTTCGTCGTCGACGTCGGCGTCGTCGTCATCGCCGCCGCCGTCGTCGTCGTCGTCGTCGTCGGCCGTCTTGCCTCTCCGGCCTTCTTGGGGCGCTCTTGACACGCCCCCGAGGGCTCCAAGACGACCCCGGAGACGATATCTGTGCTCGGTCCCGCATGGGTTTTGCAAACCAAGTTGCGGGTGGGTGGGTGGGATGATTGCGCGAGCAGTGGAGTTGACAAGTTCAAGTTCGGCAAGTGAATTGCACAACATAGATTGCATCACATAGATTGCACCCCAGAGATTGCACCACAGATATTGCTCCACGTAGACTGCACCACATAGATTGCACCACATGTGCTGCTCCATGTGTATGGCACAGCAGATACTCCACAACCTAGATTTCACCACATGGATTGCACAGCGTATATTGCACATCGTAGACTGCACAACGTCTACTGCACCACCTATACCGCACAACATCGATTGCTCCAAATATTTTGTACCACATATAATATCGACTGCACCACATAGATTTCACATCCTGGATTTAACAACATAGAGTTCACCACCTGTACCGCACAACGTACATTGCGCCACGCATGTTAACCACATCGAATGCCAAGCATATATGACACAACGTGGATTGCACATCATACATTGAACAACATAAGTTGCACCACTTAGACTGCACCAAATGGACTGCACCACTATGTTGCTCCACATAAACTGCACAGCACGAATTGCACTACATAGATTGCATCTCCTATCTTGCACCACATAGATTGCACCAGAGGTTGCACCACAGATATTGCACCACGTAGACTGCACCACATGGATCGCGCCACATGTGTTGTCCACGTGTATTGCACAGAATACACTCCACAACATAGATTGCACCACATGGTTTGTACAGCATATCTTGCACAACGTAGATTGCACAGCGTATATCGCACCGCCTCTACCGGACAACACAGATTGCACCACATAGATTGCACCACATAGAGAGCAAAGCATAGTTTGCACCACATAGATTACACATCATACACTACACAACATAGAATTGCTTCCGCCGCAAATAACGCACCCTTCCACAGACCTCCCGTAGCACACACACACACACACATACACGCCAGCTGGCACTGCGAAATAACTCGCGTTGCCATCAAAACCGTGAGACACGGCCGGAGCGAGGAGGAAGGAGGACGAGGACGAGGCGGACAGTGAGTGGGCAGCGCGCTCGCCAAAAGCGGCCGCCACACTCAACGCTGCTTGAAACCAGGGACAGGGGCAGAAGCAAAAAGCCACAGGCGAAAGAGGGAGATGGGAGGATGACACTGGGCTGCAGCACCTTAGCGCGGCAATCTAAACGGTCGTAGCCGTACGCTGCGCACTGAAAGCGAAAAACTGCCAGTAGCCCCGGGCTCGGGCCAGGTGGGAAGACAAGGAAGAGGAGGACTACAGCAACCTCAGAAAGCAAACTCGCGCGTGCATAGGCCGGTCTGATTGGACGGCGCCCGCACCGATGCCCTCGCAAGCGCAAACGTTGGAGACACGGGCGGGAAGGAGAAGAGGAAGAACGGGGCACGGGGCGACGAGAGAGGGGCGAAACCTGCTGGGTGCAAACACTCGCCAACGACATGATTGCAACCTAAGCGGGAGAGAGCGGGCACGCGCTCTCCCGACAGCGCGCGCGGCAACCGCGACGGCCGGCAAGAGTGGCGAGCCTGGAGCGTACTGTATCCCGGGTCGGCCATCAGCGAGCGCAGAGGGGGCCACACGCTGCGCCCATGCACGCGGCGTGCGCACGCGGCACCAACTCGAAGGCGCGGGGGGAGGGAGACGGGCAGGAGGAGGAGGAGAGGCGGGGGGCAAGTGCGCGCTTTCGCCGAGCGCCCCCAGACAGGAGGGCCGCCGACGGCCTCCAGGCGTCGGGGCGCCAAGAGGGCGGCACCAACGATCCCACGGAGCAGCACGCTCGCATAGCGGCCTCCGAAACTCTGGCTGCTGCACTCGGGGGGGGGGGGGCAAGGAAGAGACCGGGAGAGGAGGCAGAAAGCCGGCCCGCCCCCGCAGGGCAAGCCGGCGCTCCGCCCCAGGAAAGCAAGAGCGGGAGGAAAGAGGCGAGAGGGGGGGCTCCATTCCCGTCCGCGGGGAGGGAAAGCGGCAACTGCACGCTCGCGCCGAGCATCCCGGCCTCGCGCTGCAGGCGCCCGCCGCGCCGCCCAACGTCGTGCGGCAAGAACTCGTAGTGCCCAGAGTAGCCACTGTAGCCAAATCAGATCCTGAAGGCAAGTCCTGCTGGGAGGTCTGCAGGTGAGATAAGAAATACAAACTAACAGATGCCCCAACGAAGCCCCAGAAACCCAAAGGCAAATCCAAGCAGCGCAACCCTGACCAGCAAAACTCAGAAACCGAGGCCCGACCAAACGATTGAGGGCCCACGCCGTCCTGTGGCTGCGCAACACTGCTGGGGTTTTGTGCTGCTGGTGAGCTGTCTTGCTGTCAGTGTCGTACTGCAGCAGCCCGTCGTGCCGTACAGAGACGTGTTGCTCCGCCGTGTTGTTCATCGTCATGCTCTCGGAGGCGTGATGCTGGCCTTTGTCGTGCTACGCGTAACTCTGCTGTCAGGGTCGCAGAAGCGGCACTCCGCCGTGGTACAGCGTACAGCGTCGACCTGCTGGAATCTGTCGTGCTGCACATCGTCGTACTGCAGCAGTCCGTCGTGTAGCTCAGTCGTGCCTGCTGGTATTTCTCGTGCTGTGCGCCTGCGGATGCTCGAAACAAGAGCGCTGCACTCCGTCATGCCGTCCACGGGAGGGCTACGATGCCGCCGTGTGGCTCTTCCACGTGCTATCGGCGGTTCAAAGTGGCATTGCTGGGGCCTGCCGCGCGTGGGTGGTGCGGGAGTCGGGGCAAGAGTTGGAGCCGGTCTCGTGCTGGATGTAAGGGTACGTCGGGGGGCTGGTCGCCTGCGGTGCAGTGCGTCGCTTGTGGTGCGGGGCCAGGCAGTGCTGGTCGGCGGGTCGGTCGGATCAGTGGTCAGTGGGTAGCGGGGCGGATGAGGGCCAGAGATGTGCTGCTGCTCCCCATTACGCTGCTGGCGCCAGGGCACTGCTGGATGTCACGGCCAAGTCGACGAGAATGGCGCCAACAAAGTGTTGCACAACGAGAATACACTACACAAAGAGACTGCACTACATGGATTGCACATCCTATATTACACAAGATAGACTACACAACACATACTGCACCACCTACATAGCACCAATTATATTGCACCTCATGTCTTGCTCGGCATAGAGTGAGCCACATATATTACACCACATAGATTGCACCACATCGATTCCTCCACACGTACTGCATCATCAAAATTGTACAATATTGACTGCACCAAATAGATTGCAACACATAGGATCACCATCAAAGACTGTACCAGACAGGTTGTTCCACATAGGTGGCACTACGTATATAGCTAGAAACACACCGTTAGGGGTCCACGCTGGCTAACATAGAGAATGAAAAACCAGAGCAAATCGAGACAGCCAAGATACCACGCGCACCCGTGTGGCTGAAGCTTCCCTTCACGGTTATCTGAACGTGCGTACGTCATTACAACAGGTAGCTGCGGACTAGCACGCGGCGGGGCCCACGGCTGCAATCTGAGCACGCTTGAACGTTAAATACTTTCATGCCAAGAACGTCCACGTGCAGAAACCAAACATATGCCACCTACGAGTCTCATGTGGGTACCCATGTGCGGCGTTTCACCTTCACATGGCAAAGCAAACTACGTCCTCGTTCGCTATGGTGGCGTTTCCGGCACATGACTGTGGGCTGGCGGAAACCGTAATCCAAACGTATCCAGGTGTCGTCGACAAGGATCCACCGCCAACCCAACGTTGAATCCCACCAAACCTTCATGGCGCAGGTGGTTTAGCAAATTAGTGGATCAAACCTCGTTCTTCCCTTTCGGGGAGAGGTCTACACCTACCGCCCACGATGGCCCCAAGAGGGCGCCACATAGCCCAAAGATAGCCACCAGGTTCGCACACTCTAGCCCAAGATGGATCAACAAAACGTCGAACATGCCCCCTAGAAGCCTCAAGACAGCCTCAAAACTGCTCCGTTTGGCCACGGAGCTTCCCAAGGACCTCCACGAGACGCCAAAAACTGTCCGAAACGTAGGGCAGTTCATGAGGCGTGTCTTCTCGCCGTTCCCGACGGACCATTGAGGCCTCACGATGGCACCAACATAGCCCTGGAGGGCCTCGAACGGGGCCCGAGAGCGCCCCACGGTGCCCCAGAAGCACGCCAGGAGGGCGCCAAGAGGCAGCGGCGCGGCTACAATGTCACCGAGGCCCCCAAAACTGCCCCGAGAGCGAACACCTTCTGAGGGAGCCCCCGAAAGGGCCCCAGGAGGGCCCCAAGAAACTCTCAAGGACATCTAAAATGGCAAGGTGGCCCAGGCAAGCTGCCAACAGGCTCCCACGTCAAGAGATCCGCGGAGGCACTCGTGGCTGACTGCTGGAAGATATTTCCCGATGTCCAGTTTGACGCATGTGACCCTCACCATTCCACAACGTGTTCCCATACTTCCCTGCTAAATGCAACTCGCGCGTGCACCGTTGCTGGATGGACTGGTGGGGATTTTTTTTTGGGGTCGCGGCCGCGGGCGAAAGCGCACACAGCGAGTCGCAAGTCCGGGGCGCGGGCCTACAAAGAGGCAACTGCAAACTAGAGCCGACAACCTAAACTGCCTAAGCTGGCTAAGCGGCACCTCACGTGAGCTGCAAGCTGTACTGAGTGTGGATGCCGAGGCCAGGAGCTGACAGCGCCCACACAGCGTCCGACTGGTGGGGATACTTTTTTGGTCAGCGGCCCCGAGACTAAGGTCAGGGAGCAAAGGCGACGTCTGGGCCACGGGCGAGGCTAATTTGCAGAACAGTGCGCTGCCAGCCAAAGTCGGCGGACAGACTGCTCGCACCTGCACGCGCACTGAAAAAAATGACCAGAATTCGATAGGCAAACTCACGGAGGCGCGGAAGCCCTTACCATAGTGGGCAGGCCGCTGTGCCTGGCGAAGATGAGAATGCCCCCAAGTGAGTCGCCGATGTGGCGCCAGACTTCAGCGGCCGACCTGCACAAGCCGAGCGGCTGAGCGGTCGAGACCAGAAAACAGCGCGCGACAGCTGGAAGGGGCCGAAGGCTGCACAGGCGTTGTAGGCTGAACCACTCAGCGCCCAGTCCTCAGTGATCCGCACCACAGTGTCGGGGGGGGAGCCGAGCGACTGTGACCCGCAGCGCGACTGCACGGTGCCGCCACATGGAGAGAGGGGCCCCGCTGGCGTGGTGAGCATCGCCGACGGATGAAGAGAAAAGGTGGGGGGCGGCACGTGTGGTGGTGGTGTCGACTGCGCTGCCTGCCCGCGAGTTGCCTGGGGGAGCTCGCTGCCGTGGGCGCTGAGGCGGCCAGCCACAATCAGACCGCCGCATTGCACTTCCCCTGGGCCCTAGCGTCAACACACACCACGAGCCCCTCCTGGGCCGTGGTAACCGTCGCTGAGGGTGCTGAGCAGAACCACGAGCAGCACGGACCACGGCCGGGACAGGGAGGGGGGGCAGCAGCACCGACGCAAGTGCAGCGTCAGGCCGGCCCCGGGGCCAAGGGCGGGGGACACCCACCGGGCCCGGGAGGGGAGAGGCGAGGGGACGCAACGCCTCACCCCTCGGTCAGGCTCCCTGCCGCCGCGGGCCAGGGGCCGTGGTCCTCCTCTTGGGTCGCCCTGGGGGTCGAAGCTGATCGCCGCTAGAACTTGCATTAACCAACTGGGGGGTCGCAGCTGATCGCCGCTAGGACTTCTTTTACACTTCGCGGGGGTCGCAGCTGATCGCCGCTGCGGTCTCTATTGAAGGCGTGCGAACGAGTGAAGGCCCACCGGGACCACAGCCAACGCAGAGGATGTGAGCCTGCAGAGAGGTGCGTCCCTGAAGGTGGGTCCTCGGGGGTCGCAGCTGATCGCCGCTGGAGCCGATGTTGCCAAAACTGTGGCCTGAAACACAAGCCGATACGCTGGCGCACTGGGGGGGATGCTTCCGCCGTCGCCCCCCCCTCACCGATGGATGGATGGCTGTCGCCGTTGGACAGCAAAGTGGGTGTTCCCGGGACCTGTCAGTCCAGCGGGCTGGTCCCCTGTCAAACAGGGGGGTGAAATGTCAGGGATGGGTCCACATACCCAGCGCGGGCTGTCTAGCTATGCTGCGCCTTGGGTGAGATATGGGGCGACCTCCGCCCCAGCGGATATTGCCCCAAGGCATTACGGCCAAAGCCGGGCGCTGCGAGGTGAAACAGGCCCCGAAGGGGGGCAGCAGGGGGTGGGAGGGACGGAGCACGTTGGCCAGGAGTGCCGGGGGTGCTGTGACGGGTTGGCCCGGCACTGTTAGCCCTGGGCGTAAGAGTCCTCCCTTGCCGACCATCGGGCCCGCTTGTCCGTGTACCGGTCATCCCCCCTGGGGTAGTACCGCTTGCCCTTTCCTTCCCAGTCCGTGTCCGTCCACGGGGCTTTCTGCCGGCCCCAGGAGCTCCATTCCTGCCAGTCCTGCCGCTGGCCGGGGGTGGCTGAGCCGATGGCGCCTGCCCGTCGGTCATGCGCGGCTGCAGCGGTGGCTGTTCTGCCCTCTGCTGTCCATGGGGCGGGTCTGCTGTTGCTGTCGTAATCGCGTTGAGCGTGCGCACGGGAGTCGCGGTGCATGACCTTCATGTGCTTGTCCTTGACAGCTGCCCAGTTGACGTTGAGCCCTAGCTCGCTGCCCATCGCATAGGCGTCGTGCCCTGCGTCACTCCACGCCTCGAGGAATTCGTTGCACGATTGGACTGCGTTGAGTTTGGGGTTGTGCTTTTGGCTTCCGCTGAGCTCCTGTCTCAGGGCAGCCCTCTTCACCCACGCGGCCCATATTCCATTGAACGCTCCTCCCAGCATCTTTTGCACGCGTATTATCTTATCATGCACTGGTTCCTTCCTCTCAACGTCTGCAGCTGCTACGGAACACATGTACATGGGATGCCTCCCATGGGATCGTTCGGGTCTCCGCGGGGCGGCTGTGTGATCCTCATGTCCCTCCGGGGAGCTTCGTAGATCTCCACTCGCGCGGGGTTGCCTCTTGGATATTTGGTGGCACGACCTTCTCCGTCCTTGGTGTCTTCCGACGCGGGCCGGTGGCGGCCCTCGCCCCCGGCCGCGCGGCTGGGGATGCGGTCGCCCCTGGCATCCGTGATGCTCCAGGTTGAGCTGCTTGCTCTTTGTGGGCTGTCTCTCGCCCTCCTAACTTCACGGATGGCGCCCCGATCGACGATCCGATCGAACGGGGCCCAGGCACCGGGCCTGGTGGGCGGGTCCTAAGACGTTGAGGGGGTCGGAGGAGTCCTCCTCCTCTCCTTCGTCTGCCACAGGAGTTGGGCTGACCGCCACGCTCGTGTCTTTGGCTGTGTCTGCCTCGCTTTTCTTGTCTTCCTCCCAGTCGACCCCTTCCGGTTCGCCTTCGGTTCTGCCCGCCTGGTGGGGGGGGGCTTCCCCTTCCGTCGGAGGACCGCCACCCCCGTCGGCTCCTGTAGCGCGGGGGTTTGCTCTGGGAGCGTAGTCAGCAGTGGCCTCCCGCTCAAGTCCGTGGATGTCTGTTGGGGGGGTGTCTGCGGCTTCGCCTGCTCTGTTCAGCCAGGTTGCTGCTGGGGGTTCGGCTGCCGCTGCGGAACCTGTGTCTGCCTCGCGGGGGTTTCGGTGGGCCAGCACGCCGATGGTTCCGTAGGCAAGGGCAGCGCGGTCCATCCCCATGAAGTATGTCAACAGTGTGCTCATCCGCTGGCGAAGGGGACACTGCCCTCTCTGTTCGGCTAGGTTGGCAGCGTAACTGCACCACATGGCCTCGCACCTCTCATTGGACTTTGTCAGGTGGTAAACCACTCGTGCCGCCGCGGCCCGTTGCCCGTCCCATCGGATGTTGGGGGGGTGGCAGTTGCTCGGGATCGTTTCCCCGTAGATTTTGTCCAGGAACGGGCGTGGACGCGCAGGCGGCCACGATCCTTCATCGGTCTTATCACCAGCAATCCCCTCACCGTGCTGCAGCACGAACTCAGCCCATCGCTTGTAGACGGAGTGGTTCCACTCGAGCAGGTACTTCACCAAGGAGCGCATGGGGCCGTCGGATTCCACCCCGGTGAGCCTGGAGGCGGAGTGGGTCGGCAGAACGGGGCCCTCTGGCGGGGAGATGTCGGGGAACAGGGATTTAATTTCCCTTGCAGCCTTCCCTGGCTCGTTGCTCCCCCCTACTGCGCTGTCGTGTTCCTCGCCGTCGGGGGTGGGCTCGTCGCCAGTGGCTGGCTGCCTTGAGCACGTGTCCTCGGCAGCTGCATTGACGCTAGCCGGGGAAAGGTGAACGCTGATGTCGTGGCATTCCGCCTGCACTTCTGTTGCCGCTGCCCGCTTGGCTGGTGCCGTAGGGCATAAACTGGAGGAGTGCTGGTCCAGGATGCGGTCGAGCGTGCCGGGTGCCACGTTCCAAATGTGAATGAGGCGCCGTCTGCAGGCCCACCCTGCGTTCCACTGCTGCTGGGTCCAGAGCGTAGGCATGATGTCCCTTGGCGGTAGCCCTGTCTCGGCGCTACACGGCGCCCCTGGCTCCGGGCCCCACATCAAGCAGCCAAGGGCAGGGCTGGTTACCGACCACTCGAGCAGGGGCGATCCTGCCGGGCAGGTGTCGCACTTGGCGGAGTAGGTGTTCGAGCGGTGCGAGTCGGGCCCGAATCTTCCGTCGGACAGCTTGTGAGCTGGCAGGGCGGTGCCGACCGACTGCGGCCTGTAGACAGGGGGGGTGCTCATGACAAGGTCCCGCAGGCTGGTGGGGGCCTGCGCTGCGTCAGACCGGCCATATCCAATTGGGAGTAACTCCAGGAACGGGAGAGTGCGAGATCTCTTCTTGTAGCGCGCCTCGTCCAATGTGCGCTTGTACGCCTATAGGCGTTGCTGAAGTGACTTCTTGTTGCCGCAGTCGTGTGCGGCTAGGGGGACCTCGATGCCCCTCCCTTCCAATTACTTGACCCAGCACTGTTCGCATTGCCACTTGCAGTTTTTGCCCTGCATGTACGCCTGGGAGCGATTGTGTGCCGGGAGTTCCCTTGTGTCGTCATCCTCCCAGGTACCGGCTGTACCTTTGATCCCTGTGTTTGTGCAGTCGCCCCCGTCGCAGTCGAAGCTGCCGCCCTCCTGCTCGACGCGGAACCTGTCGTCGCCTACCCTTGGTGGGGTGAGTGCTGTTCCGGGGGCCGGGGATGCGGGGGAGTCTTCGTCGGACGCCTGTTGGACATGGCGATTCCTCCGCCGATGTATTCCAATGCTGCCATTGAGTCTGGGCAACCGAGCCATCCCCGGACCCGTTGAGCTCCTTGTGGAGAGTGCAGATGGAGCGCTTCCTCTTGCCCAGGGACTTGACCACGGCTGGTTTGACTGTCTCCTCCAGGACCCTCATGGGGGCCTCCAGTGTGAACTTGCTCTTCAGCATTCCAGCCCAGGTAGTTGGGCACCCGTGATTGGTTACTACCTGGTGGTGGTGGGCATACGTGGCGAGCGTGCTGATGTGCTTGATAGTATCCTCCAGCTTCCCGTGCAGGGATCATAGATCACTCAGCTGGAAGCCCCAGGCACCCACGAACTTGGTTCTGTACTCCTGGTGGACGCTCTGCCAGGGGAAGCAGATACCCATGGCTGCTTCGATGATGTCCCCGGTGGCCTCTGGATGCGGGAAGGGCCAAAGCGTCGCTCGGGGCTCGCGTAGTTGGAGCATCATAACCACGAGGAGGACCCCGAGCGTGGGGGTGTCCAGGGGGTGACCATCGCTGCTGAGAAGGGATCGCCTTAGCTCCGAGTTGGCTTGTCCTGGGCGAAGCAGGGACTTCAGGTGCTGCATCCCTGGGCGCGCGCGGTGTCGCCTGCATCTCCCAGTCTCTTGGCTCCATGCCTCTGGGAGCTGTTGTAGAACGTCAGGGGGGTGCAACGGCTGGCGCCCATCGGGCGGTGGCTGACGCCCTTCATAAGAAACGCGAGTCTACAGTATCCAGACGTCTGAATTGGGTATGCTACGAGAGCTGGGTCAGAAAATCTATTCGTATTCTGCTAAATTCCAGACAGATGATGGTAACTTTCAACTCGAGCTGCATAAGAGTTACAGAGCTGTTTGGCACGTATCAAGATGCCCGAACTCGTGGCGCTTTCGGAGTTGGAACTAGAAATCTATTCGTACTTTATCTGTTTTCCAGAGATGCTTTCTCCTCACTCCTTCCTCTCCTCCACGTCCTTCTCCATGAGACGGCGCTCTCGCGCGCGCAATTCAAGATTGCCGCGCCCGCACTGGACGAGGAAGCTCTACGAGTTTCCGGCGGTAACCAAGGTTGGAGGGGGTTTTTACCGCCTTCAGTCTAGGGTGCCGCCGGGGGCGAGTGGGGCTTCCCCCTCCCGGGGGTGCCCGGCCTCTGCCAAGCCCATCCTCGGGCGAGCGTGGAGCTTTTCTTATCTGTGATAGTGGCTCAAGCTAGGCATCGACTGCCCTGTCCCGTTGGACAGTCTCGCTCTCGCTGCTGTGCGCTTGCCACATATCTTTATCTGCCTTGTGTGGATTGCAGTTTTTGTTGGAATTTGCTTGGTCGCATTCACATATGCCGCATGTGCGTAGTTGGACTGCAAGGCATAGTCGACGCGCGCGTGCATATCAGCTTCGATGGCTTCCTTGTCCCTCGCCGGTTCCGCTCGATCTGGAGGCTTTATGTCATGACTTCTTTGCCGTGCCCGCAGACATGGGAGACACGGCCGATGTCTTGTTATCGGAACTCACAGGAACCTCCAACAAGGGGAAGCGTTGTGCCCCGCCATGGAGCTGCCATACTGGGCGCCGGCGGTAAACCGTCAACCTTTGTTACCGCCGGGGGACTCGTAGAGCTTCCTGACAACATATAATGTCGAAAAAAAATACACCGAAAAAATAGTTTTTCAGCCCATCCAATTTCAGACCTCTCGGATGCAACAGCCAAACGCCCCCGATGCTTCTGGATTGTCTTCTGTACGAGCTCTGTTGCTCTGCTACAACCCGAGTTACGTGCGTAAATCGACAGCACCTCTCAAGATGACTCGAACAATGCGAATAGTTTGGCAAACCTAGCTCGAGTATCGGACCGAGTTCAGACCTCTGCATGCGACAGGCGGACGCGTCTGATGTCTCTGAATCGATTCCTGTGATTACCAGCCCTGCAGCCCCCCCTACAGCCCGAGTTAAGTGCAGGAAACCGACAGCACCTCTCAGGATGACTCGAACAATACGAATAGTTTCGCGGACCTAGTTCGGGCAGCAGACAGAGTTCGGAGCCCTGGATTCGAAAGGCGGACGCACCTGATGTCTCCGAATCGATTCCAGTGATTACCAGCCATGCAGCCCCCCTACAGCCCGAGTTAAGTGCAGAGAACCGACAGCATCTCTCAAGATGACTCGAACAATACGAATAGCTTCGCGACTCTAGATCGGGCAGCAGACCGAGTTCAGAGCTCTGGATTGAACAGACAACGGCCACTGATAATTCTGAATCATATTCTGTACGTATCAGCTCTGTAGCTGTCCTGTAGCTCGAGCTGAGTACGGAGGCCCGAGAGCGTCTGTCAAGATGACTCGAATAATACGAATAGGTTTGCGGACCTAGCTCGGCTAGCAGACTGAGTTCAGACCTATGGGTCCAACAGACGAACGCACCTGATCATTCTAAATCGATTAGCTGTGCTTACCAGCTCTGTAGCTGTCCTAAAGCTCGAGTTATCTTGAG
The DNA here is from genome assembly GCA_963575745.1 of Prorocentrum cordatum. NCBI lineage: Eukaryota > Dinophyceae > Prorocentrales > Prorocentraceae > Prorocentrum > Prorocentrum cordatum. Next base: position 56,625 of record CAUYUJ010002748.1, read on the forward strand.
AAAACCGTCAGCGCGTGTCAAGATGACGCGAAACGGCCAATCCCGCCTGGACGCTTTTTGGCAGCACAAGATACCAGATCGAGCTGAGATCAAGATGGCGAGCGGGAATGAGATGGAATATCACGGGAAAAAAAAAACTAGAGCTCTAACGAATGGTTGAATTTCGAGAACAAAATTTTCAACCGACTAAAAGTTCTCAAAATGTCCGTCGAGATTTTTCTTGCCAACTAGCTCTCCAGCGCCCCAGAACGGCGCCGGCGGTGAACCGTCAACCTGGTCACCGCCGGGAACCTCGTAGAGCTCCTTGCACGCGTAAGAGTACTCAGATGTAAAGCAGGCAGTTTCTCAGAGCATTTCTATTCCGATTTTTCGGTATCAACGTGATGTCGGTTCCTCCAAATGTTTAGATATTAAAACTCCCTCCAGACAGCTGAGCTGCTCGCAGAAGGAAGTTTAGATACTAATGCTCGGAGTAGAAATCTGCTTTCCCAAAACAAATTGTCAAATATCTTTCCAATTTTCGCAAAACCGACCCAAAGTTATCACATCTTCTTTTCTGGCCGGGTCGACCAACTGGGCGCTGGCGGTAAACCGTCAACCTTCGTTACCGCCGGGGACTCGTAGAGCTTCCTGACAACATATAATGTCGAAAAAAACTACACTGAAAAAAAAATAGTTTTTCAGCCCATCCAATTTCAGACCTCTCGGATGTAACAGCCGAACGCCCCCGATGCTTCTGGATTGTCTTCTGTACGAGCTCTGTAGCTCTCCTACAGCACGAGTTACGTGCGTAAATCGACAGCACCTCTCAAGATGACTCGAACAATAGGAATAGTTTCGCAAACCTAGCTCGAGTATCAGACCGAGTTCAGACCTCTGCATGGGACAGGCGGACGCGTCTGATGTCTCTGAATCGATTCCTGTGATTACCAGCCCTGCAGCCCCCCTACAGCCCGAGTTAAGTGCAGGAAACCGACAGCACCTCTCAGGATGACTCGAACAATACGAATAGTTTCGCGGACCTAGTCCGGGCAGCAGACAGAGTTCGGAGCTCTGGATTCGAAAGGCGGACGCACCTGGATGTCTCCGAATCGATTCCAGTGATTACCACCCATGCAGCCCCCCCACAGCCCGAGTTGAGTGCAGAGAACCGACAGCATCTCTCAAGATGACTCGAACAATACGAATAGTTTCGCGATTCTAGATCGGGCAGCAAACCGAGTTCAGAGCTCTGGATTCAACAGACAACGGCCACTGATGATTCTGGATCAGATTCTGTACGTATCAGCTCTGGAGCTGTCCTGTAGCTCGAGTTGAGTACAGAAAACCGAGAGCGCCTGTCAAGATGACTCGAATAATACGAACAGGTTTGCGGACCTAGCTCGGCTAGCAGACCAAGTTCAGACCTCTGGGTTCAACAGGCGAACGCGGCTGATCATTCTGAATCGATTAGCTGTGGTTACCAGCTCTGTAGCTATCCTAAAGCTCGAGTTATCTTGAGAAAACCGGCAGCGCGTGACAAGATGACCCGAAACGGCCGATCCCGCCTGGACGCTTTTTGGCAGTAAAAGGTACCCGAGCTGAGATCAAGATGGCGAGCGGGAATAAGATCGAATATCACGGGAAAAAATACTAGAGCTCTAACGAATGGTTGAATTTCGAGAACAAAATTTTCAACTGAGCAAAAGTCGTCAAAACGTCCGTCGAGATTTTTCTTGCCAACTAGCTCTCCAGCGCCCCGGACTGGGCGCCGGCGGTAAACCGTCAACCTTCCTTACCGCCGGGGGACTCGTAGAGCTTCCTAAGCATATATAATGTCGAAAACAATTGCAGAGAACGAATAATTTTTCAGCCTAAACGATTTCAGACCTCTCGATGCAACAGCCATCGAACAACACGAATAGCTTCGCGAACCTAGCTAGGGCAGCAGAGCGAGTTCAGACCTCTAGATGGAACAGACGAACGCGCCTGATGATTCGCAATCGATTCATGTGAGAATGAGCTCTGTAGCTGCCCTACAGCTCGAGTTAAGTAAAAAATACCGACAACGCGTATCAAGATGACTCGAAACAGCCGATCCCGCCGCGATGCTTTTTTGCAGAAATGTTTACCCGATCGAGCTGAGATCAAGATGGCGAGCGGGAATAAGATCGAATGTGGTCAGAAAAAAATACTAGAGCTCAAACGAATTGTTTAATTTCGAGAACAAAATTTTCAACCGACCAAAAGTCAGCAAAAGGTCCGTCGAGATTTTTCTTGCCAACTAGCTCTCCAGCGCGCCGGAATTACTCTTAAGCTTCCAGCAACTAGCTAAGGGAAGCTCTACGAGTTACTAGCTCCACCCCGCGCCGGAATTCCTCAAGCTCATCGATGCCGAGGAGCTCTACGATGTATTACTCTTAACCTTCCAGCAATAACTTGCTAAGGGAAGCTCTACGAGTTACGCATGTTGCTTCGGTATCCGTTGCGCCTGTCTCGAGTGCCGACTTCTGTTTGCAAACGGAAAGTGCAGAAGAGGGAAGAATGGAGGAGGAATGTGTTGAGGATGTTTGTGAGGAGGAATGTGAAGGGGAAGACTGCGATGGGGAAGGCCGTTCTCCAATGCAAGTGGCTGTTGTGGACAGTTCTTCAAACGGCAGTTCTTTGAATCTAGTTGCTGACTTGTGCCGTTCTTGAAATCGCGTTGCCGTCGTGGGCAACGCCGCGAATCAAGTCGCTGGCAGCTGGGAGAAGGAACGTGCAGAGGAACTGGGCGCCGGCGGTAAACCGTCAACCTTTGTTTTTTTTTTTGGGGGAGGCTGACCAGGCACCGAGCGCCCCAGCGCCCGTTAAGTGCCTACCTAGTCTCTCTGCAGCTGGAGGTCTTGGGCCACCTGGACTGCGGCCCGCAAGAGGCCCTCGAGACCCGAAAGCTCAGCGTCAGTGATACTGCTATGGGAGGGGAGTGCCTGTGCACAACGCCCTACTATTTCCCATATGATTGGACAAGGAGAGGAGGCTTGGGGGAAGAGGGAGACTACACGAGCTCTCTTATCTCTATGCTCAGGGTCAGGGTAAGGGTCATGGAATCGAGGAATATATCCAATCTGCAGAAACCAGCCAACGCCCACACCTTGGGCACACACTCCGCCGTCGAAGGATCCGCGGAGGCCAATAACTCGAAAGTTGTCTCGGACATCAGAACGAAAGATAAGGTGGTGGAACAGCTCTCTGAATATCTGGCCTTCCCGTGCTAAGTGGGTAAGTTCATCAGCTACTGTGTTACTCTCTCGATATATGTGTCGAATGAAGTCGTTGCCCATGAGGGGGGTCGTATTCCTTCCTCCTCCAACTCTTCCAAAAGAGAAATAATATTTGCCACCCGCCTACGATAAGAAGCCCCATCTCCTCCTTCTCCTCCCTCAACCTTCCAGAGACCATTGATCCAGATACAGATAAGAAGCGAATCGCCCGTCAGCTCGAGACCGATCCCATCATCACTCAGATCCCAAGTCGGCTCCTGTTCATTGTTCGAGGCCAATCTCTGGGCCATCTTCTCGGACTCCTTCGCCGACAACGGACGAGCCAACATCTCCTCCCCCCTCTCCTTTATGTAGTCTCCTCTCCCTCCAGTTCCTCCACGGACAACAAACAATTCAAACAGAGACCCCAAAGTACAAGCTTCCAGGAACTGCCTGCAATACTGAACGAAGTCAGAGTAAGAGAAAGAGCACGCCCTCCACCACCGATCCTCCAGATTCACAAACGAGGGAAATATCGTCTGGAACATGAAACACCAAGGATGTTCACCCGTCGCCTGCCCCTTAGTACTGCCTAATCGTGTCAGTTTCGAGGCCTCCTTCCACTTCCACTGTGAACGCCAATATTTTGATTCCAGTGTCCTTTTCTCCTCCCACCTCGGGGTACAGCACATCAGAAGCCGGCGTGCGTCACGATGCGCACGAGGATACACCGTCTGTTGTCCAGGTCCAGGAACAACCACCCTCCGACGTTTCGGGGGGGGCCTGGGGGAATCCCTAGGCCCCCCCCGCTCACAGGGAACTTCAACATCTCGAGAAGAAGAGGCCCTATCAGAGGGCATAGCAGAAGAGACCATCCCATGCATATCTGAAGAGGCAGCGCCCATCCCATTCGTATCTGAGGAGACTGCGCCCATCCCATTAGTAACTGCAGAGACAGCACCCATCCCACTGGTAACTGAAGAGACTCCCACCATCCCATTAGTAACTGAAGAGACCACACCCATCCCACTGGTAACTGGAGAGACCATCCCGTGCATATCAGAGACAGCACCCATCCCACTGGTAACTGAAGAGACTCCCACCATCCCACCAGTAACTGAAGAGACCACATCCATCCCACTGGTAACTGGAGAGACCATCCCATGCATATCAGAAGAGACCACACCCATCCCATTCATATCTGAAGAGACTGCACCCATCCCACTAGTAACTGAAGAGACAGCCCCCATCCCATTGGTAACTGAAGAGACCTCCCCCATCCCATTGGTAACTAGAGAGCCCTCGACCATTCCTGGGCTCAGCTCCGACTCAGGAATCTGATATCCGCTGTCGACATTAGCTCCAAAATATGATGCTATGTCAGCTCCAAGCTGCCACAAGGAATAAAGAACTCTCTGCACTGCACTCTGGCACTTTGCTTCAAAGAACATCCGTCTAGCAATTCTGAGTCGAGCTGGCTTCCAAACAACCCAACTTTCGGAGGCTGGCTTTTGGGGTGACGTCATCTCAACCTTTCTTACCGCCGGGGGACTCGTAGAGCTTCCTGACAGCATGTAGTGTGAAAAAAATCCAAAGAACGACAAGTGTTTCAGCCCAAGCGATTTCAGACCTCTCAGGATTACTCTAACCAAAAAACGAAACAGTTTCGCAACCCAGTTCGAGTATCGAACCGAGTTCAGACCTCTGAATGCGACAGGCGGGCGCGTCTGATGTCTACGAATCCACTCATGTGATTCCCAGCCCTGCCGCTCCCCTACAGCCCGAGTTAAGTGCAGAAAACCGACAGTATCGACTCGAATAATAGAATAGTTTTGCGGACCTAGTTCGAGCAGCAGACCGAGTTCCAAGCTCTGGAATCGACCAACAGACGCGCCTGATGTGTGCCAATCGACTGGGCGCCGGCGGTAAACCGTCAACCTTGGTTTTTTTTGCGGTTTGCGGTCCGCCACTAGAATCCGAATCCGAATCGGCAGAGCAGTGCAACTGAGCCCCCACCATCTTAGGTAGGTCGTAGCAGAGCGCACGCCACCTTAGCAGCAGCTCTCGTCAGGGCAGCGCAGGCAGCTAGTTCACAGCAGGTCACCGTGCTACCAGGAGGCAAGCTCATCGCCTCCTCGGCCACATCGTGCCAATGGAAGCTGCGCGAGCTGGTGCAGGAGGAAGAGGAGGAGGAGGAGGAGGAGATGGGAAAATCAACCTGCACGCTGGAACCCCTACCTACAACGCCAATCTGAAGCCACCACCCACCTCCACATCCTTCATTACTGACACCCCCATCGAATGCACCACGGAGAGCAGTCTTACGAGTACTGAGGAACTTATCATATGCAAACCCGCGAGTAATAGTTTGGCCACCTCTGGCCTCCCACGACAATTTATCCGCACGCTCATTACCCTCACGAAAGAAATGCTTATACAGATTCTGTCCCGATGCAGGTGAGGTCAGTCCCCATCCAGACAGCATCGATACCGTATTTTGTAGTGTTCCCACCAGTCGTACATACTGCTTGTTGCGAATCTGCCACTCACCACACATCCAGTTTACAACAGTCTTACTATCTCCCAGGATCTCCATCCCAAGACGCTCAATATTCTCACACCTCCACTCCGTTTCATTCTCAAAATTTGCGGCAATACGTTTGCTCATCCTCTCATTCATCTCACTCTCCTCCTCCTCCTCTGCCTTCACATGTCTCACACCAGGCGGCCTGGGTAGAACAAACAATTCGAACAAGTGTTGCATACCAATCACAGTCAGCAAATGCTTGCAGTATTTCTCACGGGACCCAGCGGAACTGTCGAATGAGAGGTACCACTCACAACCAAAGAGATCGCACAAGCACCAGTCCCACGCAGTATGTCCACGGGGGCGGACGCCTATGTTCATGCGTGTCAGCTGCTTCCTATCTTTTACAGGCATTGCTAGAATACATGTGTCACGATGTTCCGTCCACTTCCCCCTTCCACGTAACATGGCCAGCCTAGATATCATCCATTCACGTGACATGTCCGACTCCTCAGGTATGGCAGGCTGATCATCTGGTGTACGCCGGCGACAGCCACTCGACATCTGGGATATCTGAGATACATGATATGTTTGAGAAGTCGCCGCCGCCGCCATCGCCCGAGTTTCCCTCTGACGCCGATTTGGTACCGTCTCTCCCTCCTCCTCCTCTGTGTGTGTTGTGTATCTCCTCATACGAATACTTGCAGCAACTGAGACATCCTTAGCCCAATCCCAACAACGAAATATCCATATCTGCACCGCACTTCGGAATCCAAGTCCAGCAAAACTCTGTCGTCCCGCTTTGTATCGCCTACGTTGAAACTCAGACCAGCCTTCAGTTCTCCGCTTGCGTATACCTGACATTATAGCTAGACATCTGCCTTCAAAATATTGAACAGCAGCAATGGTAGAATAGTCGGGCGTTCTGCCCTCACAGTTGAATAATAATGCAGCAATCACTTTAGCTTGATAGCGAGTAAATCTTTCAGCCAAGTCAATCCCAGAACAGCGGTAATACGCGATTTCCCCAAAGAACATCCTCTGGGCTTTCTGGAGCATGGCCTCTGAGTCCGAGTGGTCCTTTCAGGTCTCCTCCAGAGTGGCTCCCAGGATCTCAAACGCTTGAACACGCGGTAGGACCACTTCTCGGGTCCCAAGAGCGGCGTCACTAGACGGCACCAGCACACGGATATCCTGCTCAGGGGACGGCGGGATGCCAGGCGGCGCACCAAAGTAACTATACATCAAAGATTTCGGCTTCCAGGTCATTCCTGCATTCATCAGGGGGATACTCATGTCACGCACCATCAACTCAAGGTCAGTGCGGGTCTTCGCATACAACAAAAGATTATCTGCCCAGAAACTGTGGGTCATACGCTCACCATTGAACATGCGCTCATCATTTTCCAATTTGATGCCGTACTGCGTTTCTTGCCTCCATCTGTCGATAACATCTCTCCAGAGTACAATAGAAACTGCCACAAAAATCATTGGTCCCTCTACTCCTCCCGTTCGAATAGATTTGTCCCAATAGACCGCTGACGATGCCTCGATGCCCTCGAAGCTGGCCACGCACTGATTATCCATCATGGGTTCAATCAACGCCACAATGAGATCAGCAAGTATGTCAAGAGCACGAAGACAGCGCATGGCGAGGCACGGAGTAACATTATCGAAAGCTTGTAAGATATCAAGGTTGGCAAGCCACAAACTGTCTCCTTTGCCCCAGACAGCGGAGTGCTGGCTGAGCCTCTTGGCAACGCTGGTGATTTCCGATGTTTTGCGTCCCGATCTGAATCCGTACAGGCATACATAGCGTCGGTGCTCCTCAATCCTCTTCTCAATCAACATCACAATACATGTCATGTACCATTTCATAAGACACGACTGTAGACATAGCATACGTGTATCTGTCAAATGTTGTATGTCCATTTCTTTTGGCATGAGTGTGGCAGCTAGTTGACGCCAACTGTCGGGACAACATAACCTTGGTTACCGCCGGGGAACTCGTAGAGCTTCCAAGCTCGACTTCAGTTGAGAAAACCGAGAGCACCTACCAACATTCTTACTCATAGTGAATATTTTTTGACCTCTGAATGCGACAAGCGGACGCGTCTGATCAGACCGAGTTCAGACCTCTCAATGCGACAGGCGGACGCGTCTGATGTCTGCGAATCGACTCATGTGATTACCAGCCCTGCAGCCCCCCTACAGCCCGAGTTAAGTGCAGAAAACCGACAGCATCTCGCAGGATGACTCGAATAATACAATAGTTTCGCGGACCTGTTTCGAGCAGCAGACCAAGTTCTAAGCTCTCGAATCGACCAACGAACGCGCCTGATGTGTGCGAATCGATTTCTATGACCCGCAGCACTGTAGCCCTCCCCCAGCACGAGTTGAGTGCAGAAAATTGAGAGCACTTTTCACGATGATTCGGACAATACGAATAGTTTCGCGAACCTAGCTCGGGCAGCAGGCCGAGTTGAGAGCTCTCGATACAACTTACAAACGCGCCCGATAATTCTCAATCGATTTCTGTGACTGGGCTATGTAGCTGCCTACAGCTCGATTTAAGTACAGAAAATACCGAGAGCGTTTGTCAAGATGACTCGAATAATACGAATAGATTTGCGGACCTAGCTCGGCTAGCAGACCGAGTTCAGACCTCTCGAGTCAAGAGGCGAACGCGCCTGGTGATTCTGAGTGCGATAGGTGTGCTTACCAGCACTGTAGCTGCCATGCAGCTCGAATTAAGTAGACAATACCGACACCGCGTATCAAGTTGACTCGAATAATACGAATAGGTTTGCGGACCTAGCTCGGCTAGCAGACCGAGTTCAGACCTATGGATTCAACAGACGAACGCGCCTGATGATTCTGAGTGCGATAGGTGTGCTTACCAGCACTATAGCTGCCCTACAGCTCGATTTAAAGAGAAAATTCCGACAAGGCGTATCAAGTTGACTCGAATATCTACGAAAATAGGTTTTTGCGGACCTAGCTCGGCTAGCAGACCGAGTTCAGACATCGTATATTCAACTACAGACGACACACCTGATGATTCTGAGTGCGAGAGCTGTGCTTACCAGCTCTGTAGCTGTTCTACAGCTCGAGTTAAGTACAAAATACCGACAACGCGTATCAAGATGACTCGAAACGGCCGATCCCGCCAGTGTGCTTTTTGGTCTTCAAAGTTACCCGATCGAGCTGAGATCAAGATGGCGAGCGGGAATAAGATCGAATATCACGGGAAAAAATACTAGAGCACAAACGAATTGTTGAATTTCGAGAACATAATTTTCAACCGACCAAAAGTTGTGAAAACTTCAGTTCTTTTTTTTTTCGAGCCAACTAGCTCTCCAGCGCGCCGGAATTAACTCTTAGCTTCCAGCGATCACTAGCTAAGGGAAGGCTTACGAGTTATATCTGTGACCGCAGCACTGTAGCCCTCCCCCAGCACGAGTTGAGTGCAGAAAATTGAGAGCACTTCTCAAGATGATTCGGACAATACGAATAGTTTCGCGAACCTAGCTCGGGCAGCAGGCCGAGTTCAGAGCTCTCGGTTCAATATGCGAACGCGACTGATGATTCCCCATCGATGTCTGTGACAATGAGCCCTGTAGCTGCCCTACAGCTCGAGTTAAGTACAGAAAACCGAGAGCGTCTGCTAAGACGACTCGAATATCACGAATAGGTTTGCGCACCTAGCTCGTCTAGCAGACCGAGTTCAGACCTCTCGATTCGACAGGCGAACGCGCCTGATAATTCTGAATGCGATAGGTGTGCTTACCAGCTCTGTATTGTCCTTTCTGGCCGGGTCGACCAACTGGGCGCCGGCGGTAAACCGTCAACCTTGGTTACCGAAGGGGAACTCGTAGAGCTTCCAAGCTGAGAAAACCGAGAGCACCTACCAACATTCTGACTCATAGTGAATATTGTTTGACCTCTGAATGCGACAAGCGGACGCGTCTGATCAGACCGAGTTCAGACCTCTGAATGCGACAGGCGGACGCGTCTGATATCTGCGAATCCACTCATGTGATGACCAGCCCTGCAGCCCCCCCTACAGCCCGAGTTAAGTGCAGGAAACCGACAGCATCTCTCAGGATGACTCGAATAATATAATAGTTTCGCAGACCTGTTTCGAGCAGTAGACCAAGTTCTGAGCTCGCGAATCGACTAACGAAAGCGCCTGATGTGTGCAAATCGATTTCTATGACCCGCAGCACTGTAGCCCTCCTGCCACTCCCGCAGCACGAGTTGAGTGCAGAAAATTGAGAGCAATGTTCACGATGATTCGACGAATAGTTTCGCGAACCGAGCTCGCACAGCAGGCCGAGTTCAGAGCTCTCGATACAACAGACAAACGCGTCCGATAATTCTCAATCGATTTATGTGGCTGTAGGCTCTGTAGCTGCCTACAGCTCGAGTTAAGTACAGAAAATACCGAGAGCGTTTGTGAAGATGACTCGAATAATAAGAATAGATTTGCGGACCTAGCTCGGCTAGCAGACCGAGTTCAGACCTCTGGAGTCAAGAGGCGAACGCGTCTGCTGATTCTGAGTGCGATAGCTGTGCTTACCAGCACTGTAGCTGCCCTGCAGCTCGGATTAAGTACAAAATACCCACCACGCGTATCAAGTTGAATCGAATAATACGAATAGGTTTGCGGACCTAGCTCGGCTAGCAGACCGAATTCAGACCTATGGATTCAACAGGCCAACGCGCCTAATGATTCTGAGTGCAATAGGTGTGCTTACCAGCACTGTAGCTGCCCCACAGCTCGAGCTAAGTAGAAAATACCGACAACGCGTAGTAAGTTGACTCGAATAATACGAATAAGTTTGCGGACCTAGCTCGGCTAGCAGAGCGAGTTCAGACCTCTGGATTCAACAGGCGAACGCGCCTGATGATTCTGAGTGCGATAGCTGTGCTTACCAGCTCTGTAGCTGTCCTACAGCTCGAGTTTAGTACAAAATACCGACAACGCGTATCAAGATGACTCGAAACGGCCGTTCCCGCCAGAGTGCTTTTTGGCCTTCAAAGTTACCCGATCGAGCTGAGATCAAGATGGCGAGCGGAAATAAGATCGAATATCATGGGAAAAAATACTAGAGCTCTAACGAATTGTCAAATTTCGAGAACAAAATTTCCAACCGACCAAAAGTCAGCAAAAGGTCCGTCGAGATTTTTCTTGCCAACTAGCTCTGGGGCGCGCCGGAATTACTCTTAGCTTCCAGCTATAACTAGCTAAGGGAAGCTCTACGAGTTACTAGCTCCACCCCGCGCCGGAATTCCTCTAGCTCATCGACTGGGCGCCGGCGGTAAACCGTCAACCTTGGTTACCGCCGGGGAACTCGTAGAGCTTCCAAGCTCGACTTAAGTTGAGAAAACCGAGAGCACCTACCAACATGCAGAAATTTAGAGCACTTTTCACGATGATTCGAACAATACGAATTGTTTCGCGAACCTAGCTCGGGCAGCAGGCCGAGTTCAGAGCTCTCGATACAACAGACAAACGCGCCCGATAATTCTAAATCGATTTCTGTGTCTGTAGGCTCTGTAGCTGCCTACAGCTCGAGTTAAGTACAGAAAATACCGAGTGCATTTGTCAAGATGACTCGAATAATACGGATAGATTTGCGGACCTAGCTCGGCTAGCAGACCGAGTTCAGACCTCTGGAGTCAAGAGGCGAACGCGCTTGATGATTCTGAGTGCGATAGGTGTGCTTACCAGCACTGTAGCTGCCCTGCAGCTCGAATTAAGTACAGAATACCCACCACGCGTATCAAGTTGACTCGAATAATACGAATAGGTTTGCGGACCTAGCTCGGCTAGCAGACCGAGTTCAGACCTATGGATTGAACAGGCGAACACGCCTCATGACTCTGAGTGCGATAGGCGTGCTTATCAGCACTATAGCTGCCCTACAGCTTGAGTTAAGTAGAAAATACCGACAACGCGTATCAAGTTGACTCGAATAATACGAATAGGTTTGCGGACCTAGCTCGGCTAGCAAACCGAGTTCAGACCTATCGATTCAACAGGCGAACGCGCCTGATGATTCTGAGTGCGACAGGTGTGCTTACCAGCACTGTAACTGCCCTACAGCTCGAGTTAAGTAGAAAATACCGACAACGCGTATCAAGTTGACTCGAATAATACGAATAGGTTTGCGGACCTAGCTCGGCTAGCAGACCGAGTTCAGACCTATGGATTCAACAAGCGAACGCGCCTGATGATTCTGAGTGCAATAGCTGTGCTTACCAGCTCTGTAGCTGTTCTACAGCTCGAGTTAAGTACAAAATACCGACAACGCGTATCAAGATGACTCGAAACGGCCGATCCCGCCAGTGTGCTTTTTGGCAGTAAAAGGTACCCGATCGAGCTGAGATCAATATGGCGAGCGGGAATAAGATCGAATATCACGGGAAAAAATACTAGAGCTCTAACGAATGGTCAAATTTCGAGAACAAATTTACGACTGAGCAGAAATTTGTGAAAGTTTTCAGTTTCTTTTTTTTCAAGCCACTAGCTCTCGCAGCGCGCCGAATACTCCTAGCCTTCCAGCTATACTAGAACCGCGGTAAAACCCTCAACCAGATTCGGGGGGGGCCGGGGGGGACTCGTAGAGCTCTTTTCTCGCACGGCCCTGCTCGCTACATATACAGGTAGCCTCTGGAAGAAAATCCCAGAAAACTCGAAAAATCACGTTTTTATGTTTTTATCCGGAGATGGTTTCGCCAAGTGTTTTGATAGTAATACTACACCTACAGACCTGAGAATTCATTCGCGAACGCGAAATAACTCACTACAGGTGCGAAAAAAACCAGATCTCAAAACGAATGTTCAAATCTCTCACGAAGTTCGGTCCAAAGACCGACCGAAAGTTCGGCACATTGTCCGTCGGTGCGTTCGCCAACTGTGCGCCGGCGGTAACCGTCAACCTTGGTTACCGCCGGGGAACTCGTAGAGCTTCGAAGCTCGACTTAAGTTGAGAAAAGCGAGAGCACCTACCAACATTCTGACTCATAGTGAATATTTGTTTACCTCTGAATGCGAAAAGCGGACGCGTCTGATCAGACCGAGTTCAGACCTCTCAATGCGACAGGCGGACGCGTCTGATGTCTGCGAATCGACTCATGTGATTGCCAGCCCTGCAGCTCCCCTACAGCCCGAGTTAAGTGCAGAAAACCGACAGCATCTCTCAGGATGACTCGAATAATATAATAGTTTCGCAGGCCTGTTTCGAGCAGCAGACCAAGTTCTGAGCTCTCGAATCGACCAACGAACGCGCCTGATGTGTGCAAATCGATTTCTATGACCCGCAGCACTGTAGCCCTCCCCAGCACGAGTTGAGTGCAGAAAACTGAGAGCACTTTTCACGATGATTCGGACAATACGAATAGTTTCGCGAACCTAGCTCGGGCAGCAGACCGAGTTCAGAGCTCTCGATACAAGAGACAAACGCGCCCGATAATTCTCAATCGATTTCTGTGACTGTAGGTTCTGTAGCTGCCTACAGCTCGAGATAAGTAGAGAAAATACCGAGAGCGTTTGTCAAGATGACTCGAATAATACGAATAGATTTGCGGACCTAGCTCGGCTAGCAGACCGAGTTCAGATCTCTGGATTCAACAGGCGAACGCGCCTGATGATTCTGAGTGCGATAGGTTGCTTACCAGCACTGTAGCTGCCCTGTAGCTCGAATTAAGTAGAAAATACCCACCACGCGTATCAGATTGACTCGAATAATACGAATAGGTTTGCGGACCTAGCTCGGCTAGCAGACCGAGTTCAGACCTATGGATTCAACAGGCGAACGCGCCTGGTGATTCTGAGTGCGATAGCTGTGCTTACCAGCTCTGTAGCTGTCCTACAGCTCGAGTTAAGTACAAAATACCGACAACGCGTATCAAGATGACTCGAAACGGCCGATCCCGCCAGTGTGCTTTTTGGAAGTAAAAGGTACCCGATCGAGGTGAGATCAAGATGGCGAGCGGGAGTAAGATCGAATATCACGAGAAAAAATACTAGAGCTCTAACGAATTGTCAAATTTCGAGAACATAATTTTCAACCGACCAAAAGTTGTGAAAAGTTCAGTTCTTTTTTTTCGAGCCAACTGGGCGCCGGCGGTAAGCCGTCAACCTTTCTTACCGCCGGGGGACTCGTAGAGCTTCCTGACAATATATAATATGGAAAAGAATTTCGGAGAACGACTAGTTTTTCAGCCGAAGCGATTATAGACCTCTCAAGATGACTCAAACAAAACAAACGAACAGTTTTCCAATCGAGCTCGGATATAAAAACGAGTCCAGACCTCTCAATGCGACAGGCAGACGCGTCTGATGTCTGCAGATCGATTCCTGTGATTACCAGCTCTGCAACCCCCCATACAGCCTGAGTTAAGTGCAGAAAACCGAGAGTATCTCTCAGGATGACTCGAATAATGCAACAGTTTCGCGGATCTCGTTCGAGCAGCAGACCGAGTTCCGATCTCTCGCTTCGACGAACGGACGCACCTGATGTCTCGAAATCGATTCCTGTGACCAGCAGCACTGTAGCCCTCCCCAGCACGATTTAAGTACAGAAAACCGAGAGCACTTCTCACGATGACTCGAACAATATCAATAGGTTCGCGAACCTAGCTCGGGAAGCAGGCCGAGTTCAGAGCTCTTCATTCAACAGACGAACGCGCCTGATAATTCTCAATCGATTTCTGTGCTTATCAGCTCTGTGGCTGCCCTACAGATCGAGTTAAGTACGAAAAACCAAAAGCGTCTGCTACAATGACTCGAATAATACGAATGGGTTTGCGACCCTAGCTCGGCTAGCAGAGCGAGTTCAGACCTCTGGATTGAACAGGCGAACGCGCCTCATCATTCTGGATGCATTGGCTGTGCTGACCAGCTCTGTAGTTCTCCTGAAGCTCGAGTTATCTTGAGAAAACCGACAGCGCGTGCCAAGATGACTTGAAACGGCCGTTCCCGCCTGCCTGCTTTTTGGCCTTCAAAGTTACCCGATCGAGCTGAGATCAAGATGGCGAGCGGGAATAAGATCGAATATCATGGGAAAAAATACTAGAGCTCTAACGAATGTTCAAATTTTGAGAACGAAATTTTCAACCGACCAAAAGTCACCAAAAAGTCCGTCGAGATTTTTCTTGCCAACTAGCTCTCCACCGCCCCGGAATTACTCTTAAGCTTCCAGCAATAACTTGCTAAGGGAAGCTCTACGAGTTACTAGCTGTGGGACGCGCCGGAATTACTCTTAGCTTCCAGCAATAACTAGCTAAGGGAAGCTCTACGAGTTACTGGGCGCCGGCGGTAAACCGTCAACCTTTCTTACCGCCGGGGCACTCGTAGAGCTTCCTGACAATATATAATGTGGAAAAGAATTTCAAAGACCGACTAATTGTTCAGCCCAAGCGATTATAGACCTCTCAAGATACTCTATCTAAACGAACAAACAGTTTTCCAATCGAGCTCGAGTATGAAGCCCAGTTCAGACCTCTAAATGCGACAGGCGAACGCGTCTGATGTCTGCGAATCGATTTCTGTCATTACCAGCTCTGCAGCCCCCCATACAGCCTGAGTTAAGTGCAGAAAACCGAGAGTACCTCTCAGGATGGCTCGGATAATGCAACAGTTTCGCGGATCTCGTTCGAGCAGCAGACCGAGTTCCGAGCTCTCGGTTCGACAAACTGACGCGTCTGATGTCTCGAAATCGATACCTGTGACCAGCAGCACTGTAGCCCTCCCCAAGCACGATTTAAGTACAGAAAACCGAGAGCACTTCTCAAGATGACTCGAACAATACGAATAGGTTCGCGAACCTAGCTCGGGGAGCAGGCCGAGTTCAGAGCTCTTGATTGAACAGACGGACGCGCCTGATAATTCTGAATCGATTTCTGTGATTATCAGCTGTGTTGGTGCCCTACAGATCGATTTAAGTACGAAAAACCGAGAGCGTCTGCTACAACGACTCGAATAATACGAATAGGTTTGCGACCCTAGCTCGGCTAGCAGACCGAGTTCAGACCTCTGCATTCAACAGGCGAACGCGCCTGATCATTCTGAATGCATTAGCTGTGCTGACCAGCTCTGTAGCTGCCCTGAAGCTCGAGTTATCTTGAGAAAACCGACAGCGCGTATCAAGATGACTCGAAACGGCCGTTCCCGCCTGCCTGCTTTTTGGCCTTCAAAGTTACCCGATCGAGCTGAGATCAAGATGGCGAGCGGGAATAAGATCGAATAGCATGGGAAAAAATACTAGAGCTCTAACGAATGTTCAAATTTCGAGAACAAAATTTTTAACCGACCAAAAGTCAGCAAAAGGTCCGTCGAGATTTTTCTTGCCTTTTTCTTGCCAACTAGCTCTCCAGCTCCCCGGAAGTACTCTTAAGCTTCCAGCAATAACTTGCTAAGGGAAGCTCTACGAGTTACTGGGCGCCGGCGGTAAACCGTCAACCTTGGTTACCGCCGGGGGACTCGTAGAGCTTCCTGACAGTATATAGTGTGGGAAATAATCTAGAGAACGACTAGTTTTCAGCCGAAGCGATTTCAAACCTCTCAAGATGACTCTAACAAAAAGAACAAACAGTTTCGCAACCCAAAATCGAGAGCGTTTGTCAAGATGACTCGAATAATACGAATAGATTTGCAGAGCTAGCTCGGCTAGCAGACCGAGATCAGACCTCTGGATTCAACAGGCGAACGCGCCTGATAATTCTGAGTGCGATAGCTGTGCTGACCAGCACTGTAGCTGCCCTGCAGCTCGAATTAAATACAAAATACCCACTACGCGTATCAAGTTGACTCGACTAATACGAATAGGTTTGCGGATCTAGCTCGGCTAGCAGACCGAGTTCAGATCTATGGTTTCAACAGGCAAACGCGCCTGATGATTCTGAGTGCGATAGGTGTGCTGACCAGCACTGTAGCTGCCCCACAGCTCGAGTTAAGTAGAAAATACCGACAACACGTATCAAGTTGACTCCAATAATACGAATAGGTTTGCGGACCTAGCTCGGGCAGCAGGCCGAGTTGAGAGCTCTCGATACAACAGACAAACACGCCCGATAAGTCTGAATCGAATTTCTGTGACTATAGTCTCTGTAGCTGCCCTACGGCTCAAGTTAAGTACAGAAAACGGAGAGCGTTTCTCAAGATAGCTCGAATAATACGAACAGTTTTGCGGAGTCAAGAGGCGAACGCGCCAGATGATTCTGAATGCGATGAATGTGCTTACCAGATCTGTAGCTGCCCTGGAACTCGAGTTAAGTCGAAAATACACAACACGTATCACGTTGACTCGAATAATACGAATAGGTTTGCGGCCCTAGCTCGGCTAGCAGACCGAGTTCAGACCTCTGGATTCAACAGGCGAACGCGCCTGATAATTCTGAGTGCGATAGCTGTGCTTACCAGCACTGTAGCTGCCCTAAAGCTGGACTTAAGAACAAAATACCGACGACGCGTATCAAGATGACTCAAAACGGCCGTTCCCGCCGGGACGCTTTTGGCCTTCAAAGTTACCCGATCGAGCTGAGATCAAGATGGCGAGCGGTACTGAGATCGAATAGCACGGGAAAAAACACTAGAGCTCTAATGAATGTTGAAATTTCGAGAACAAAATTTTCAACCGACGAAAAGTCAGCAAAAGGTCCGTCGTGATTTTTCGTGCCAACTAGCTCTGCAGCGCTCCGGAACTGGCGCCGGCGGTGAACCGCCAACCTGGCCACCGCCGAAAACCTCGTACAGCTCCTTCCACGCATAAGAGTGCTCAGATTCGAAAGCTAGAGCTTCTGGAAGTATTTCTCGAAAAAAGGAAAAAATGATTTTTTTCGTGTCGACATGAAGATGATTCCTCCAAGTGTTTTGAAAGTAAAAGTGCGCCTACAGAGCTCATACTAAGACAGAGAGGCCCCTATAGTCGTTTACAGATGCGAAAAATCTGCTTTCTCAAAATGAATAGTTAAATATCTTTCAAACAATTGCTAAAGCACCCAAAAGTTAACACGTTGTCCTTTCTGGCTGCTGCGAGCATCTCCTATGAGGTTTCCAGCGTCCCGCGCATCGTTTCAGGCGGC
Organism: Prorocentrum cordatum; assembly: GCA_963575745.1. Classification (NCBI taxonomy): domain Eukaryota; class Dinophyceae; order Prorocentrales; family Prorocentraceae; genus Prorocentrum; species Prorocentrum cordatum. Next base: position 74,466 of record CAUYUJ010002748.1, read on the forward strand.
CTGGCAAGGGGTCCCCGTGCGGCGTTCCGCGCTTGGCTTCGCTATCCGGGTTTACAAATGGACGCTTACAAGTAGACGCTACCAATTACGTCGAACTTTATGTCGACAAAAAAAACATAATGTTTTCTCTTTGTTGAGAAATGCTTCCTCTCTTTTGATGCTGAGCACTCTTACGCGCGTAGGAGCTCTACGAGGTTCTCGGCGGTGGTCAGGTTGACGGTTTACTGCGCCGGCAGTAAACCTCAACCTGGTCACCGCCGGGAACCTCGTAGAGCTTTTAGCAAGCGTAAGAGTGCTCAGCATCAAAAGAGAGGGATTCTGGAAGCATTTCTCGAAAAAGAGAAAACATATTTTTTTTCATGTCGACATGAAGTTGGTTGCGCCAAGTGTTTTGATAGTGAAAGTGCATCTAGAGAGCTCATATTAAGACGGAGAGGTCCTCATAGTCGTTTACAGGTGCGAAAAATCTGCTTTCTCAAAATAAATAGTCGAATATCTGCAAATACTGGCGCCGGCGGTGAACCGTCAACCTGGTCACCGCCGGGAACCTCGTAGAGCTTCCTTGAACCGTGAGAAAGCTCAGCATCAAAAAGCGGGAGCTTCTGGGAGGCTTTTCCTTTTCTTTACAAACAACTTCTCCCTGAGATTTTTTCGGAGTCCACCAGAGTTCGGTTCCTTCAAGAGCGGACGAGTGGTTACTGAAAATGACTCTAGATGGCCGAGCTGATCAGGGAACGAAGTTTATATCTCAATGCTCGGAGTAAAAATCTGCTTTTTCAAAATGAATTGTCAAATATCTTTCAAAAAATTGCAAAACCACCCAAAAGTTTTCACATTGTCCGCCTCGGCCGGCTGGACCAAAGTTCTCACTCCCAGCGAAGCTATTCATATGAAGTCTCGCGCTCTCAGTGAGAGCGCGAGACCATTCTGCGTCGACAAAAATGCACCAGAACTCTCTAGGTCACCCATAGATCGATATAAATTAGAAAAAAATCATCCGACACAAAAAATATAAAATTGTACAAATCGATATTTTTCATTAATTTTGAAAATTCTAATCAATTTGCGCACTCTCGAGGCTCATTCGATGTCTCGCATGTCGCTGCTTCGATTGGAATGCACCTGGCATGCATAGCATGCACTCAGCTCGAATTATCATCGAAACACCGTTCGCAACACGCATACATAGAGACGGTATTTCGATCATAACTCCTGACTCAGCCATTTCTAGGAACTCTCGAGCTTCCAGTGTGACGCGCCAGATCATTCTGCATCGACTGGTGTGCGTGAGAGGTCTGTAGCTTGCTGACAGCTCGAGTTAAGTAAAGCCAACCACCGTCATCTGCCAAACTGCACTGCAGGCAAAGTCGGTTCGTGCAAGTCTTTTGACAGTAATATTGCCCCTAGAGCCTGAAAATTTTACCAGCAGGTGCGCCATAGCTTACTGTATATGAGAAAAATCCGTTTTCTGAAAACGAATTGTCAAATCTTGCACAAAGTTCCAAAAACCGATCCCAGGTTAACACATTGTCTCTTTTGGTCGGGTCGGCCAACTGGGCGCCGGCGGTAAACCGTCATCCTTTCTTACCGCCGGGGGACTCGTAGAGCTTCCTGAAAATATAAAGTGTGGGAAAAAACTCCAAAGAACGACTAGTTTTTCAGCCCAAGCGATTCCAGACCTATCAAGATAACGTTAACAAAAAACAAACAGTTTCGCAACCGAGTTCGGGTATCAAACGAGTTCAGACCTCTGAATGCGACAGGCGGCCGCGTCTGATGTCTGCCAATCCACTCATGTGATTCCCAGCCCTGCAGCCCCCCTACAGCCCGAGTTAAGTGCAGAAAACCGACAGTATCGATTTGAATAATATAATAGTTTTGCGAACCTAGTTCGAGCAGCAGACCGAGTTCCGAGCTCTGGAATCGACCGAAAGACGCGCCTGATGTGTGTAAATCGATATATGTGACCTGCAGCACTGTAGCCCTTCCCCAGCACGAGTTGAGTGCAGAAAATTGAGAGCATGTCACAAGATCATTCGGACAATACGAACAGTTTCGCGAACCTAGCTCGGGCAGGCCGAGTTCAGAGCTCTCGGTACGATAGACGAACGCGACTGATAATTCCCCAGCGATGTCTGTCACAATGAGCCCTGTAGCTGCCCTACAGCTTGAGTTAAGTACAGAAAACCGAGAGCGTCTATCAAGATCACTCCAATAATACTGATAGGTTTGCGGACCTAGCTCGGCTAGCAGGCCGAGTTCAGACTTCTGGATTCAACAGACGAACGCGCGTGATAATTCTGAGTGCGATAGCTGTGCTTACAAGCACTGTAGCTGCCCCAAAGCTCGAGTTAAGTACAGAAAACCGAGAGTGTCTATCAAGATGACTCGAATAATACAAATAGGTTTGCGAACCTAGCTCGGCTGGCAGACCGAGTTCAGACCTCTGGATTCAACAGGCGAACGCGCGTGATAATTCTGAGTGCGATGGCTGTGCTCACCAGCTCTGTAGCTGCCCTACAGCTCGAGTTAAGTACAAAATACCGATAGCGCGTCTCAAGATGACTCGAACCGGCCGTTCCCGCCCGTGCGCTTTTTGGCCTTCAAAGTTACCCGATCGAGCTGAGATCAAGATGGCGAGCGGGAATAAGATCGAATATCATGGGAAAAAATACTAGAGCTCTAACGAATTGTCAAATTTCGAGAACGAACTTGGTAGCGTCCAAAACCCGGATAGCAAAGAGGCACTGACACAAACGAGCACACGCACATAAGCACGCACACACGAACACACACACACACATACAAATATATATACATACACAAGAACGCACACATACGCCAGCATGTTCCACACACACACGCACACACACACACACACACGCACACACTCACACACACACGCACGCGCAACACATCCACGCGCAAAGGGCGACACACACGCGCAAACGCGCACACACGAACACACAGCACATCTCACATACACACAGGGACGCGCACACGCACACGGATCACACAAGCACATAGACACACGGGGGCACACACAAACACCCACACGCACACACGCACACACACACACACACACTCGCGCACGCACAACCCACGCACACAGACGCACGCGCAAGCATCCATGGAAACCTACGCACTGACGACCACACGATGACGCACGCACCGCAGCCACCTCGGCCCCCCCCCCCGCGCTCCCCTGCCGCCCCCGCGCGCCCCCGCCCTCCCCGCCGGCGCTCCGGAGGGGGGAGGCACCGCCCCATTTTGGGGCCGGCCCTCCCTCCGCTCCAACCACTCCGCCCTCGCGGAGCGCCAGAGGGGGGGAGGGGGGAGGGGGGGGGCGCGCGGACGGCGGTAGCACCGCGCGCACGCACGCGCACACACACATGCGCAGACGAACAACGAACAGGATGGCAAAGAGGATATCACACAAGCACGCACACGCACACACACACACAGACTAGCACACAAGAGCACACACGTACGCCAGCATGCTCCACACACATGCGCACATACGCACATGCACACACACGCACACACACACACACACACGCAAAGGTCCACACACACGCGCAAACGCGCACACGCAAACACACATACATACACAAGAACCCACACAGACACACAGACACATGCGGCCACACATGCAGCCTGACAGACACACAGACACATGCAGCCACAAATCTGACACACAGCTTGAGGAGCTTGAGGACATGCAGCCACACAGACACACAGACATAAACACACGCAAACGCTTACACACTCACTCACACACACGCGCGAGCACCCAGACACGCACGCGCACACGCACACAAGATCGCGCACACACAAACACACACACTCACATACGAGACACGCGCGAGCCCCCCCCACCACCACCACCACAAACACACACACACACAGAAGCGCACACACAGACGCAATCGCGAACACCCGCGGCTAACCACGCACAGACGACAACGCGGTGACAGACCCATTCCCCGACTAAGCAGCGCACTCTACCCCCGCGCCCCCCAGCCGCCCCCCAGCGCCCCCGCCCTCCCCGCCGGCGCTCCGGAGGGGGGAGGCACCGCCCCATGTTGGGGCCGGCCCTCCCTCCACTCCAGCCACTCCGCCCTCGCGGAGCGCCGGGGAGAGGGGGGGGGAGAAGGGGGAAGGGAGCGGCGGGGGTGGCAGCGCCGTGCGCGCACACGGACACACACACACACGCACACACAAGGATGCACGTTTCCTCAGGAAGCGCGCCGCGTCGCAGGCGCGAGCGCGGGTCTCAAATGCGCACGCGGACATGCACGCGCACACTAAGACACACAGACACACATACACGCACACACACAAATACACAAACGCACGCCCGCACACTCAATGAGGGACGCCCTGGCAAGCGGCCATGGAGGGGCGATCTCATCCCAACCTGTGTGGATCAGAGCGGGGTAGGTCTACGCCTGTCCTGTCTGTCAGGCGGCCCCGTTCGCCCTCTTCGCGTCGCCTGCGCGCGGTCTCCGCCTCCCTCGCCTGCGGCTCCTTCTCGTGGGCCTCCACGTCCGGAATCCCGATTGTGGCGATGCGAGGGCGCGCTTGAGGGCGCGGCGGTTCGGTGGACGCCGTGCCAGCGCCGGCGCCGACACGAACGACAACGCCAGCCACAATCCTCGTCGCCGCCCCGCCTCCACCGCCCACTGACGGGGCCGAAGCCCCACAGTGCGCGCCGACATCCCCAGCACCCTCGGACGCGGCGGCCTCTCGCGCACCCTCGAAGCCGCCCTGGGCGAACACCTCTGGAGGCGCAGCCGCGGGCGAAGCCTCGGGCAGGGTCCCCGCCGCTGGAACCACCGGCGCAGAAACAGCGCCCGACGCACTGCGCGCCGCTCGCTCCTGGAACTCCTTCATCTTTGCCTCCGGGATTGCCCCGTCCACGCGCCCATGCCACCCCTTTGCCCCTTGCTGGCCGAAGTGCCTCTTGCAGAACACGCCGCATCCCTCCGCGGGGAAACTGCGGCACTGCGCGCCCACTCCATCCCCCCAAGTACGATCCAAACATTTCCTTTCATCGATCGTCTTCGGCGTAAAGCGATGCCACTCGCGGTCGGCAGGTGGCGCCCCCGCGCCTGGCTGGACTCCAGCAGGAGCCGGGTCCGCGGACGGAACGCCCGAGGCCCTGCCAGCGTCGTCGTCCTCGTCGCCCGTGCTGCCCAGAGCCGGCGGGGACAGCCCGCGCTTCTTGCCCCTGCGCCATGGCTGCTGCGGCTGCCCCGAAGCGCCGGGGTCCCCGTCGCCAGCGCCAGGATCCCCGCCACCCGCCCGACGCCGCTTGCCCGGTGGCTCGCCCCCCGACGCCGGCAGCCCGGCGGGCGCACTCGGCGGCGCAGACGGCGCGGCAGAGGCGCTGGAAGCAGCGCCGCCGCCGCCATCGCCGCTCCCCGCAGACCCGGCCGCGCGCCCGCCTGCATGCCCGAGAGGCGCAGTCGGCGGAGCCGGCGGCGCACCAGAGGGTCCCGCACCAGCGCTGCCGCTGGCGCCCCCCGCAGACCCCGCCGCCGCGCGCCCGCCGCCTCCGTCCCGCGGACCCGCCCTGCGCACATACGCAAACCCATACGCGCCAATGTGCACCTGGTGGTTTCTGGCGATCTGCGCCCAAGTCTGGAGGTGGACAGTACTGTCGTCGAATTTGGCGTAGTCGTTCACGCCCACGGATGCATACGCATAGTAGTGTCCGCTCGTCGCGCTTTCGCCCTGGTGCACCACGACCCCCGAGAAATCGTACTCGCACTCGGAATCCACAGGCCGCAGAATCAGAGGAAAGCGCACAGGGCGTCTGTCGTACCACTCGCTCCGATCAGCGCGCGTGACCACCCGCTCCACGGTCACGAAGAGCACCGGCGGCGATCGCTCCCAGCGATTGCCCGTATACACCCTGAGGCCTTGACAGACCCCGGCCGCCTCCCTCTGCGCACGACTGAGGTGTGCGTGCGCCGGACATCCTTGACCTGGCCCGCCAATATGCCTCAATTCCAGTCGGATCAAATCCTCCAGATCGCAGGGCCCCCGGTGGTCGGGGCCGAGCAATTCGGAAGGGACCAGCTTCAAGCGCGAATCAATCCCCCCCGTGTCCGAACTTGCCCGGCACACGTCGCATCGCCTCCGCTGCCGCAACGCAATGCCGCAAACGTGCTGCTGGAGCGCAGTGCGCGCACCGTGATGCGGTGTCGGTACCTGATATCCAGCCTCGGTGACAGCACGAAGGGCGGCCAGGAAGAACTCTGACGCGTCGCATTGCTTCGTTCTCCCTTGCTGATCGAATTCTGTGAATTCTCGCTGACCGAAAAGCCCCGCGCGCGCGGCAGTAGCGAGCGGCGCGACGGCGTCGACCCCCACGCCCTGGACAGAGAGAGCCGCGGCCTGAGCTCCGAGCGCACACACCGGGAAAGTTTCTGTGTTCAAAGGGCAATTCTGGCCGTGCTCGTGGAGAAGCCGACGGAAGGGAGCCAGGCGCAGCAGCACCTGCGCGACTGCGCTCACGAAGCAAGTATTGCCGAGGTTTGCGATGCCCATGCCAGAGCCGTGGCCGCAGTGCCACTGCAGCTCCCTGGTGACATCCTCCTGGGACACGCCGTAGGCTGCCATGCACAGATCCCGGTCCAGCGGGAGCAGCTCTGGCGGCTCTGCACCATCGCCAACAGTCGCCGCCGTGCGAAACATGTCCCCCCAAAGATCCCTCGGCACTACGGTGCCCCTACCCGCACCGCGGCCGCCACCGGCGCGCCCACACCCCCGCGAAACAGCGCTCCCCGTCGACGATGCCGCCGCCGCATCTCTGGTCCCCGTCGCGTCGCCGCCGCGGCCGCGGCCCCTGCCCCGCCCCGCAGGCCCTGCGTCCGGCGCGATGTATGCCGGTGGCACCGTCAGAGCCTGGCCTGAGCGCAGCGCGTGCGAGGGCAGAGGCGTATGCACAGACGCCGCAGGGGCCGCCTCCCCGTCCGAAGGAGCTGATCCGTCGTCGTCGTCGTCGTCGCCCGCCCCCTCCCCGACGCCCGCCGAGCTCCCCGCGTCACGAGACGGGCCCAGCGGCGACGGCGGCGGCACCGGCGGCGGCGCGGGCGCCGAGCTCGACTCCTGGGCGCCCCGTGCGGCGGGCCCATCCCCCACGTCCAGCCGTAATCCTGCGCCCATTGCTTCGCGATTTCGAAACTCTCCCCCATCTTTTTCTCAAAGCGTTGGACCCCTTCGCGGACGTACTGCGGCGGGCCCCGCTGCAGGATGTCCCAGGGCGGCAGGTTGTAGACGAGCACGCGGTGGGCCACGCGAACGCGACTGAGCATGACGTACAAGTGCAGCCACCAGTCATCGGCGCCCATGTTATTGGGGCTTCTGGAGCACCATGGTGGCCGCATCCATACCCAGGCCCTGCGCAGTCTGCACGGTGCGAACTTTCTCTGGCAGCAACAGGATCTGGTACCTCGTAACCTTCACCTTCCGAAGCTTTCGCTCGCCATCGTCGTCGTAGTGATGATTCCACTCCCAGGACGCCCTGTGCGGCGCGATCTGCACGACCCCTTGCCCGAACCCAAAGTCCTTCTCGAGGCCATCAAACTCGACGAGGACACCGCGCGGCAAACGCTTGCATCGATAATAACCGAGCCGGTGGGCGTCGTGAAGCTTCTTTTCGCGCCAATCCGCGTCCGGCGTCTCGAACTCCTGCGGGTGGAACCTCACGTCCTTGACTACCCCCACTGCGTCCTGCACGATCTGGTGCTTCGCCGACAACTTCACGTTCAGCCGCACACGCATGCCGATGTACAGCGGGCACATGCCGATGAGGTGACCAGTGTTGTTCACGTTCGGCACCTGCAGCATGGCCTTGTGATGCTCCTCACAGAATGGCTTTGGAGGCAGGTCCACGGCCTGCACGTACAGCAGCATCTGCCCTTTATCCCTGGCCTCTAGCACGGCCCGATACTGCATCTGCCTGTGCACGGCCTCCCAGGCGATGCCCATCTCGAACCCGTCCTTGACATGGGGGTCCTGCAGCCGCCTGTCGTTCTTACCGGGTCGGACCACCCACCCTTGCACCACCCTTTTCTGCTCGGCCGTAAACTTCTTGCCCTGCCTCATGGTCTTCAAGAACCCGGGCAGGAAAGGGCAGGGCGCGTGCGGAGTAACGAGAAGGTCCTTGAAGCGGTGCGTCTCGTACAGAAACATAGCGTGGGTGACACCGTCCAGGAACATGGACTGCCCATTGCGGACGTGAAACGGCGCCTCGGGCGACTCACGCTGCAGCAAGGAAGACCTTCTGCCCTTGCCGCTCACCGGCCCCAGCTGATAAAAATCCCCCAGGAACATGACAATCGGAACCTTCCCGAACATGTGCCCCCGCGCCATGTCCAGGTTCACATCGCAATTATACTTAGCCTTACGGGCTTTGCACATGCGAAACGATGCAGCGCCGAGAAGCTGGGGCGGCACCATGGACACCTCCTCCACGATGACGGCCTTGAGGTCGTTCATGCGGTCCACGATGTCATCGACTTTCTGCCCCGAAAGCCTAGCGATGGTCATGGCCTGCTGGCCGCTCAGCCCGACGCCGCTGTGGATCGTCTCCCCCCCGATGACGCGCGCAGCGCTGTTCGACGAGGCCACGGCGATCTCCGATCCCGCGCCGAACACCTCGTTGAGCAGACGTCGCAGCAGTTTCACCACCTCCGTCTTCCCCGTCCCGCCCTCCCCGTGCAGCAGGAGATCCATCTGCTCCACCGGCTTGGGGCTTTTTCCGCTGCGCAGATCTTCCTCGTATGCCACGATGGCCTCCACCTGGCCCACGACCAAGGCGACCACCGCCTTCTGTTCTTTATTGAACGTCACGGGGTTGTCCGCCCTAGTCGCCCACTCGTTAAACAGCCTCTCAGCGATGTCGCGCGCCCGCCGCGGCCGCTTCGCGTCGCCGGCAACCGCGGGCGGCGGCGGCCGACCAGGCACCAGCACGGCAGGCGCCGAACCCGCGAGGCCGCCCCGCCCGTCGCCATCCCCAGGCAAGCCCTGTGATCCCTTTTTCCTGTATCGGAACGCCTCCTTCTGCTGTGCTTTGCCCTCCTCGAACTGAGAGTCGTCCAACTCGAGACCGACGAAGCCGGTCTGCCTTCCCGTACTCGCGGCAGCAGGCGGCGGCTTATGGTCTTTCGCATAGCCGTCAAGGAAGATATTCTTATAGACCAAGCTTTGCGACGACCCACGAATAAGCTCCAACTGAGCCACCGCGGGCACCTGACTATCCGGCACGGCGTGCGCGGGCATCTGTCGGTGCGCCGCCCACGCTTCGTCCGCCTCGCCCTCGTCGACCTCCTGGGCAAAATCATCCAACGCTCCGCCGCCGGCGCCCGCCCCCTCCTCCTCGTCCGCCTCCCCGGCAGGCCGATTCCCCACGGCCTCCAGCTCAGCAGGCTGCTCGAAATCCTTGGCCTCCGGACGGATCTTGGTTCGCGGCCGCCCTTTCGCCTCCGCCTCCACGTCGAGGTTCGTCGCGACCTGGACGGTCCAGCGTGCCATGAACTCGGCGGCGCTGGGGCGCGGTGCAAAGTAGCCTGGACGCTCGTCCGGGCCCCGGTTCAGATCGATGTCCTCGATCGTGAACCACTTTCCTGCTCGCCGCTCGCACTCCTCGTACTGCCTGGACAACGCCACCTGCTTCGCCCACCACTCCTCCCAGGCAGGCCGATGCTTCCCGGACGAGTCGACGCCGGCCCTGTAGGGCGCCCAGGCCGCAGCCCCCTTCTCAGCCGGCTGCAAAGGACGGAAGATCACAGACTTGAACAGCGCGTTGACCTCTGCCTCGTTCTCCTTCGAAGGCATCGTAAAGCCGAAGAACTTGGGCACCCTGAACGGCGCGCCGACGCGGAGCTTCTGCACTCGGGAGGCGGCGGCCGGGTGCGTGTCCGCGAACGCGTACGTCTCGAAGTCCTGCGGGTCGAAGTGGAGCGGGTTGGCCTGCGCGGTGTACACGTACATGGCGTAATGGTACATGCCCATGGACTTCAGGGGCTCCCTGTCGCCGCGATGCAGCCAGTCCATCTTCATGTCGTGGTCCAGCCGCGCGCTGTATTCGACCCCCTGCTGCTGCTCCTGCTCGGGCTGCCCCCCCCCAGCAGCACCGGCAGCCGCGCCCTCCCCGACAACGCCGTCGACGACACGGGCGTGCAGCGTTGCGCGCGCCTCGTCCAGCGCATCCATGACACCGCCGCCCCCCTCGCCGTCCACTTCTCCCGCGGCCGGCTGGTCCACCTCGATGTGGTCTGCGCGCGGGTCGGTCCAGAAGTCGTCCATTTTCTGATGAACGGCGGAGCTTGCCTGGAACGCCAGCGCCACGATCCCCTTGCAATACAGAGTCCAGGTGTCATGGGAGCAATAGCACTCGTGGCCATACTGCATCTGAAACATCATCTCGGGCAGCTTCTTCAGGAGCGCCCGGTGCGAGCTGGTCGTGAGCTTGATGACAGTTCGCCTGGCAGAGTCGAGCACTCCGCCCCAGCCGCTGCGACGAGTGACAGCAGCGGCCCGGGCCCCGTCGACGTCCTCCTTGCCCTCCTCCTCCGCCGCCTCATCCGCCTCCCGCTCCGCCCTCTGCTGGAGTCGGAGCCACTCCAACCCGGTGCTCTGCGCGTGCAGCACTCCGAGGTCTCCCGCGATCGGCCCCGCCTTGGTCGTGTAGTCCGTCTGGTAGTGCGCCATATTGAGGGCGTCCATGAACACGGCCTCCAGCGAGTGCAACACGTGCTCCCGCAGGCTGCCGGGCGGACCGCTGCCGCTCGCGCCAGCAGCTGCGGCGACGGCGGCGGGCGACGCGGGCGCGCTCGATGCAGGGCTGCCAGACGCCACCGCGCGCGACGCGGCGCGGCCTGGCGCCCGCGACCTCGGCTCTGTCTCGACGGCTGATTCTGGCAGCTCGCGCTCCGCGCGCCGGTCGCTGTAGTAGCCCAGGCCCTGCTCCCCCTTCTTGAACACGAACCCGGGCCGGCTGCCGTCGTAACACGAAGCCGCGCTGAACCCAGCGATGTCCTCGAATTCCGGCGTCGGCGGAGGCGGCGGATCCAAGCCATACGCATCGGCCAAATCCCACGGCTCGTCATCCTCATCTCTGAAGCCCCAGATATCCCCCGCGTTCGGATCGTCCATCGTGGTCGGCGCCCCGCCGAGCAAACCTCCTCCCCTGGGCAGGCCGAGGCGGCGCCCCACGGGCACGCGCCCGCCCCCCGCCGCAGCCGCGCGCGCCGCCCCCTCGGCCGCCCCGCCCCGGCCCTGCGCTGCGGCCGACGCCCCGGAACCCGTGGAAACTCCGCTCTGCCCAGTGCCCTCGTCGCAACCGGTGCCGCCAGTCCCGGCGCCAGCCAGCGCGTCCGATGCCTCGCCGACAGGCTCGGCGAACGCACCGGGCTCCGGAGGCGGCGGCACAACAGGGTCGCTGGCGGGCGCGCCCCCGACGCTGTCGTCGCCCGGCAGGTCGAGCACCACGCGGTCCAGGCACTGGACGTCCAGGTTGCTCCGCAGACACACCTGGCCCACAGGGTTCGTGCTCCCGTGGTACGGGTGATACCGCACCACGTCGACGCGACCAGCTCTGCCGTACCGGTTGCAGCGGTGCGGCCACGGGCCGTAGCCTTCAGCCGGAACGTCGTCCAGATCCAGGCGCTCGCCAGGAGGGTTCCACTCCCCCTCCTCCAACGGACCGCACGCGTACTGAACCTTCGCATCTTCCGGAAGCTCCAAATCCTTCCCCTTGCGCAGG
>CAUYUJ010002749.1:0-22500 GCA_963575745.1 Prorocentrum cordatum
CCTCCTCCTCCTCCTCCTCCTTCACCTCCTCCGCCTCCTCCTCCTCCTCATCCTCCTCATCCCGCTATGTTTTGGAGTTAGGCGGCGCGGGAAGGTGGCCCATCTTGCCTGCTTTTTGGAATGGCCGTAAGGGGGTGAACCTTCCCCAGTCTGGACGCCTGCTCACCTCGCATCCCTCCCGCCCCCCTCCCCTCTCCACATCGAGGCAGGTCATTCCTGACAGGATTGCAGGCTCATTACGTCGACCCATACCTACAACGCAGTGCTGTGGACACCAGCGAAGCCCACAGCCACCCACTCTCGCCTACTTGATAGCCAAATCATCGCAACCCACGTTCATCCTGCTCCCGCCGCTGATTTCGTTTTCCCACATAATCGCAATTATCCGTTGCTTCTGCCGTCCGCGACCACCAGCACGTCCCACATCAATATCGTCTCATCTGTGCTACCCCGGCTAATTACATGTTGGTCCCCCAGTGATCTTGCCTGCATTTTGATATGGATGTAACGGGGGAAGCCTTCTCCAATCTGGACGCTTGCTCAGCCCGCATCCATCCCGTCCCCGTCCCCCACCACCATTTCCCCATCCAGGTACGTCATTCCTGGGAATGTTGCAAAGACATTGCATTGATTCGCATCTACGACGCGGTTCCGTGCTAACTCGATGCAGGTTCACCTTTGCGCATTGCGCTTGATACGGTTGCGTGGGAAGACCCCCCCCAGCCTGGTGGACGCCAGCACGGCACACATCCGTCTCGCATCAATTCCGATTACCCAATTCCCCCTTATCACTCGGATTTCCCAATGCCCGTTCCTCTCGAACTCTTGTCGCCCATCGGCACCATCCGCCATCTGTCACGCGCGCTTGCAAGCTAAACCAGAAGTGCCCGGGCGAAAATAAGCCTTTTATCAGCAGTCTGAAAGTCGCAAGCTCGCATTCCTTATTCTCGCCTTACAGGACAGGGCTTGACGGATTCAGGTATGGGAAGGGGGGGTGAGGCAGCGTGTCCCACGCAAAGGCACTTCGCACTGCTTCGGCAGTCGGCTTGAGACTACGTGCCATCGGAGGAAGCGTTGCGAACTACAACCGGGGTCCACTGCGAAAAAAATATTGGCCCACCGTTGACCCGAACCCGGTGTGCTCCCTGACGCCCACCCATGTTTCTCGATGACGCCCAGATACATATGCTCTTCCTGCGGCTGCGAGGGGGCGAGCCTGCCCCAGTACGGTCCCCAGCGCATCCCGCGGCTATGTTTCTCCCGCCGCCATTGCCCCATTCTCTCCCACCATTTGGATTCCCCAGCGCTCCTGCATATCCCTGCTCGTCCGCCGCCCCTCTCCCACCCACATCTTCCAATACGAACTGGCCCCAGCCAATTGGTTGCGAAGCCAGCTGAAGCTTTTATGCTTTTGGTACAGCATCCACCTGTTTTCGACTCCAGCGGCAATGCACTGTGATCCAGGAGCAACAGAATGCTCAGACGTTCTCTGTGGATCGAAGACGGGGGCCAGTTTGTTAACGCGATGTGGGTTTGATGTTCGGATCCCTTCACTCAATGCTCCATCTAAGCATGGCTTCTCCGTTGGTTCGCCCATGGAAATGACCCTGAAGGGACGAGCCTTCCCGAGTCTGTGACCATTGGCACGTCCTGCATCCACCTCGCGTCCATCGGTGTTCCCCTGGCCTACTACCATATGTCTCCTCAGTGGCATTGCCGCTCCTAGCTCGTCAATCCGTATGCCATCCTGCCTCCTATTATCTTCCCCTTCGCCCTACCACCCCTTCTTCCCTACCTTCTCTCTCTTGCCGTATGCCATCGTCGTCCCGCTTTCCGTGTCCTATCCCCCTCCCGGCTAAGAGGCGCGCACGAGACCTCAGCCTAGCTCCGCACATCTCATTTGCCCACAGGCGTGCTTTTGCGGCGCCGACCCCTTCTGCAGCACGACCTACACATCCTGTTGCTGCTGGCCTCCCTCCCATCATCCCTGCCTTGCTTGACATTATCTCTCCTCTGTCGCTCCTTCCTCCGTACGTCGGCTCGCCCACCACCCCACATTGCCGCCCCACCGCACTCGTCCTTCTGTTTTGCTTACTAAATACCCACCCGGTCGTCCATCTCTTGTGGGTGTTGGCTGCGCGCCCATTATCTCATCTTTCTCGGCCCCAGCCCTAATTTCCATTTCCACTTTGTCTTTCCTTCACCGTTGCCCCATCCTGCTCGCCTCATGGCTACCCCGCTGCCCAGTCTTCGAGCCCCCACACTTCAAAACCGCCCCCCCCTCAGTTTCACCATCGCGTCTCGCGGTGTTTGTTGCACTTCCCCATCAAGTATTCAGTGTCGCAAGTATTCCTGGTGTCCCGATGCCCGCCAGACCTACCTGCCTTCTCGCCTTTACCAGTTACCGTTGCATGGAACATGTTTGAACAAATGTTCGAGCCTGCACTTCCTCACAACATATGATAGGACGGACTGGCATCCCCGAGAAGAGGGTAAAATACCAGACCCCTGATTGAGGCCATCCCCCTCGCGTAACTGATCCACACTGCCTTCGCTGTCCGTCCACTGTTGCATTCCTGCCTACCCGACAGCCTGTCCAGTCTGCCTCTGTTCTAGCCCGAGCCCTTCACTGAAGATACCAACACGCTCCATACCACTCTCCGTTACTCCACTTGCTTATCAGAACCGCAGGCGCGCTCTGGTTGTATGTTGTTGCGCCCCACTGCGGCGGTCAAAGCTTTCCCCCACGAAGCACCCGCATCCACACGCGGAACGCCCCACCTCCGCTTGCTATCAAGACCGCACTCGCCCTCCAGCGATGGTGCGGTGAGACCGCCTTTGGGGGACATTCCTGCTCCTTGGGGCACTTACTCACTTTGGCTGCATATCAACAGACACGCGGACCCTTTCAATACATGAGTTTCCTGATTGCAAGAGGCAGCCACCCCCAAGGCTGTGTAACCCGTCAGACTCCTCATCCTCGTCCCCCTCCTCCTCCCCATCCTCTCCCACCTCCTCCTCATGATCCATCATGTTTCCTTACGAGTACCTCCTCCCTGTCGCACCCGCAGACGTGACCTTAGGGCGGGCCAGTCGTTTCGCGAGAGACTTCCTGACGACTTATGATCCTGAAGCTCGAAACTTGCAACAGCTTCAAGGACGAGTGGCTTTCAAAATGTGGCTCTCGCCTTAGCGCCGCGCACATTCGTTTCAAACGTTTGCAACAGTTTCAAAGATGGAGGGCGGTTCCTTTTCAAAACGCGGCTCTCGCATCAGCGCCGCGCACATTCGTTTCAAACGATTGCAGTATGTTCAAGGGTTAGCATGGTTGGAGTCCAAGGAACTGTGTTCTGGCACGATTTCGGATTCCAAGGACGCAACACTCATGTTGATTCGCGGTGGTGAAGTCACAGGGATCATGTCCTGGAACCAGTTAGGATTGACACGACGAAGCAGTCACGTTGATTATCGGCGCTGACGTCCCAGAAATTATGCTTTCGCACGGGTATGGATTCTCAGGCGGTTGTCTTCCAGTGGGGCACTTCCCGCAGTGAAAATCCCACCAGCCCAGACGGGCGTGAGTGGTTTGGAGAGTTTTCTCTTCCAGCCCCCCCCCCTTCTTCCCCTTCGGGGAGGGGCCTATCACTGTTCCCCATAAATAGACACACACACACACACACCCAGGCGACCGGCAGCCAACCAGGAACAATGAGGGCCACCCCCCCACCATCCCTGCCAAAATTCAATACAAAACGCACTCTGCCTCCACATTTGGGGGTATGGTGGAATTTTACCACGACCGGACCGGGGTCCGGGGACCGGGGACCGGGGACCGGGGACCGGGGACCGGGCACCGGGGACCGGGGACCGGGGACCGGGGACCGAGAGCCAAGACCGACAACCGACTACCGGGGACCGGGGACCGAGGACTGGGGACCGGGAACCGAGCCAAGACCGAGGACCGGGGACCGGGGACCGGGCACCGGGGACCGGGGACCGGGGCCGGGGACCGGGGGGACCAAGATTGAGGACCGAGGACCGGGGACCGGGGACCGGGGACCGGGGACCGGGGACCGGAGACCGAGGGCCATAATGACCGAGAACCAGTTCCGAAGACCGGGGACCGGGGACCGGGGACCGGAGACCGACAGCCAAGACCGAGGATCTGGCCGTGGGCGGGGGGGGCCGGGGACCGGGGACCGGGGACCGGAGACCGGGGGACTGGCCAGACCGGGACCGAAGACCGGGGACCGGGGACGTGGGCTACTCTGGAGCTCAGCCGAACTATCCCTCCAGGGCCCCTGACGCCCGCGGAGCTGCACCGAGCAAAGGAGAGAGGAGAGCGTAGGAGGGGGAGCGCAGGAGAAGATGGAGGTTGTCTCATCCCGTGGCGCATGAAAGCCCACCCCGCCAGGTCGCACTGCCACGCGCTGCAGAAGCCATCTGCGCACCTTGGCGCTGCCCAGCGCGCGCGTGGCACTGAGTGCAAAAAGTCCCGCGCTGCAGCAGCCATCTGCGCCCCTTGCGCTGTCCGGCGCGCGCGTAAGCACAAATCTGGCGTCGGAATATGTTTGGGAGACGGCGGGGGAGGCTCGGACGATGCCGGGGTCAGCGTCCTGTGGCGCTTCAGAGCTTCCTGCCAGCTCACACTGCAACGCGCTGCAGCAGCCTTCTGCGCTCCTTGGCGCTGTCCAGCGCGCGCGCGCGCCAGAGTGCAAAATCGGGCGTCGTAATAACTGGGTAGACAGGAAGAAGGATGAGGGGGGCTCGGAAAGAGTTTAGCGCCCGGTGGCGCTTGAGACCTGCCCGCCAGATCTCACTGCCACACGCTGCAGCAGCCATCTGCGCACCCTGGCGCTGTCCAGCGCGCGCGTGGCGGTGAGTGCAAAAAGCCTCGCGTCGCTGGTCACCCGTCCTCTCCCAGTTGAGCGGGCGGGCGCTGCCTGGCGGGGCGATAGCTAGTACGGGCCAGGGCGCGCCCCCTGAGGCGCCGACGCCGCAGCCCTCCTTCCCTGGTTCTTCAGGAACTGCACCCGCGCCTCAGACACCTCGTGGAGCGAAACCCCCGCGCACTTCATGAACTCGGCGTGCATCTTGACCTGCTCTTCGACCTCCTCGGGGAAATCCCGGAAGGACAAGATGCTTTTGTCGAAAGTGCAGATCCTGGGGAACTTCTCGGCCACGACGCCCAGCAAGGAGCGGATCTCTGCAGTCGGCACGCACCACCGATTCTTGGTTTTCCTGACCGCACCACTGCGGCCAGTGGCGCCACCGCGCGGCGCGGGCACATCGGGCAGGTGGACGCGCAAGCGCTCCGCTATCTGGGGCGCGGAGAGGATATCGGCCCCCAGCAGGAACAGACGCTGAAGGTATTGCCTGTCGGTGATGAGCGTCTTGCCGTCGTCGTCCGGCCGAATCAGCATGGCGCCGTTCTCGCCCAAGCCAGCGTTGAGGAACGCCTCCACGGGCCCCAATTCCGCGAGCTCCATCCACTGCGTCGCCGAGGGAGGCGCGGGCGCCCCGTCGGCCTGGCCCGGGGGCGCGCCGCTCACAGCGGGCGCCGCTGCCCGGCCAGCGGCCGCGGGAGGCGAAAGCGCCCCGCCGGCCCGGCCAGAGGGCGCGGCGCTCGCAGCGGCTTGCGCAGCCGCTGCGGCTTGGGCAGCGGCGTCTCCCGTCTCCGCCGCCGCGGCTGCCGCGGTCGAAACCTCCGCGGGCGCCTCCCCCGCGTCCCCGCCGTCAGCAAGCCCCTCGGCATCGCGCTGGCCCTGGTCGCCGTCCTCGGCGGTCTCTGCGAACGGCTGCGACAAGTACGGGGGCACGAAGCGGCGGCGGTCGTAATCCCCGCGAACGGGAGGACGCCCAGCCCCCGCAGTCTCGCGCGGGTCACGCGGCAAGCCGGACAGGTCGGTGTCGCGTGCCAGCTTCTTGATATGCAGACTGATCTGCACGATGCGCTGGCTCAAATCGACATCCTCAGTATCGATTTTGATGCTGTCCTCTGCAGGGTCTGAGTCGGCGGCTGCCACGCGCAGGATGCGCACGAGCCCGGCCCGCACGCCAATCTGGCCAGCCGCCGCCCCGTGCTGGGCCTCGCCGGGCCCGTCCTCCCCGCGGGACGCGCTGGCGAGGAGGCTCTGCTCAAGCTGCGCTCCGAGGAGGTGTTCGCGCGCCGCCGGGTCAAACGGGATGGCGAAGTGAGGTCTGTTCTTGAAGTAGCCGATGACGCGCCGCACCCCTGGGACCAGCGCCGTGTACGGCGATGGCAGCATCCACCTCGCGGAAATCCGGCACTGCGTCTGCATGGCCCCATCGGTGAACTGATACCGCAGGCGCACCTCCACGCCGTCTGGCAGGTGGACCCTGAACCCCTGCTGAGGCCCAATGAACGTCACGACGGGCTGGGTCCCGGAGCTCGCGCTCAGGGGGCGCGCCTCGCCCTCGGCCTCGTCCTCGGGCCCTGGCTTCAAGACCTCCTCAGCGAGAGCAGGCTCCTGGTAGCATGCGCTCCAGCCGAAGCTGTCCGCCAATCTTGCCGTCAGCGGCAGCCACGTCCAGCGAGGGCAAATGGCCCCTTCTCTATCGCGCGGCATGTCGTAATCAGCGGGGAGAGGCTCGTGGCGCTTGGTGGCCGGGCCAGCGCAATAAATGCTCCGCTCTTTCGTGGCCGCCACGTGGTTGCCGACGTGCCCTCTCTCCACGGCCATCAGCATCTTCCAGTGCCAATTGCCGATGATGGCGACATTGACAGCAGGAGATCCAACGCTGCCGTACGAACCGCTGGTTCTCGTGTCACGCTGTAGCTTGCCCGTGCCGATGAGGGCGTTGATCGTTGAGGCGTGCTGGGACGGCGCGGTGTCCCTGGCAGCCCCGCCGCGGACTTCGCTGGTGGTGAGGCCGATCTGGCCAAGAAAACTGTAGGCTTCGTCTAGGTTCACCATCGTGCTGTACCAGGCGCGTGGCGCCCACGCTGAAAGCACGTCATGTTCCTTGACCTCCTGCGGGGGCTGGCGCATTAACCCCCGCGACCAAAGCAAAGTTTTGCGCGCGTCAGAACCTCGCTCTGGCCGTGGAAGCTAATCCATGAAAAGCAATGCTGAATTTCCACTTCGGGCGCGCGGCCCAAGTACCCAAAGGGAAAGTCAGGGTAATAGACGATTCCCAAAACAGTGCTTGCACTTAGGGGCTCTTGCTTGGCTTGACCATCTCGGGGCCGTCCCCGGCTTTTGCGGGCGGTGCCGCCCGTCGCCGTCAGTCGCCGCCGCCCGTCTCGGGGCCGCCCCCGGCTTTTGCGGGCGGTGGCGCCCGTCGCCGTCCGTCGCCGCCGCACTGCATGAGGTTGCACCTCGTAGATTGCACCACATAGAGCGCACCACATAGATTGCACCGCATGTATTGCATTACATAGGTTGCATCGCATACATTTTCCTTTCTAGAACAAATATAGACCCCCCCCCCCCCCCCCAACACACGCACGCACACACACACACACACACACACGCACGCACACACGCACGCACGCACGCACGCACGCACGCACACACACACACACACACACACAACACACACACACACACACACACCCACGCACACACGCACGCACGCACGCACGCACGCACGCACGCACGCACACACACACACGGACTTATCAACCCCCTTTTCCGGACATGCAATGTACACATGACTCTGGCCCCTCGCCCATCCGAACTGTAAACTCATACCATCCTGCGCGATCACGGCCTGCGTGCCAGCGCGCATGTTGCGAATTGCTCAGCAGCTTTGCTGGATAATTGCAGGCGTAGCCCAATGCGTTTTGCCGAACAAGTTGCGGGTGGGTGGGTGGGACGTTTGCACGAGCGCGGGAGATGACGCCTTCAATTTCCCGAAGATGAACTGCACCACGTTGATTGCACCGCATATATTGCCAGAACCTACTGTTTGGGGCCCACGCTGGCGAACATTTTCTCTCGGGCGCGGGGAGGGGCGGAGGGCGGAAGGGGGGGTCGCTCAGGAGCCCCGCGGCCCTTCGCCCGCGCAGCGTTGCGGCCAAAGCGGTCCTCGATCTGACCCCAGTCCCCCGAGCACCGGGCGAAGAGCTCAGTGGGAGTGAAGTCCTGCATTCCAACGGTTTTCACCGTGACCTGCCGCGGCTTCTTGCTCTCCCAAACCTCCGCGGCAACGCCTGCAGGCGGCTCTGCGGAATCGAGGCGCTCCTGCACGACCGCTGCAATCTCATCGTCGGCAGCAGCGATCATTGCCGAGACGGCAGCAGTGATGCGGCTCTTCCCCTGCTGCGCGTCGCCCCCGTACAGCGCCATCGCGGACAGCGGGGTGACGTCCGCGTTCCAGGGGCGGGCGCAAGCGCGGGGGGGGGGCCCAGAGTGGCGATTGACAAATAGGATGAAGGGAATGCGCGCAGCGTGGGCGCGGCGCTACGCGCGTCACAGAAATCCACACAGAGACGCCCGCCGGTGCGTTGCCCCCCATTCCTTGGAGGGCGGCGGCGCATGAAATCGCCGGCTCTCAGCGGTGATATACGCGCCGCCGCCTTCTACCGGGCTTGGGGGCAATCCACGAGGAGGAGCGTCAATGCATGCACTGCTGCGGCGCAATTTGGATCCAAAAGTCCAGAGCTGGATGTTGGCGCCGTTGCTGAGGCCGGCCATCGCGGCCGCCGTCATGGCGAGCACGGGCAGCGCCCCCTGGCCAGTGGCCACCTCGAGCGGGCGCAACAACTTCTGCAGCTCCGCGGGGAGGTGCTCGCTCGCCGAGAAGTTGTTGTCAACGTAGTCGTTCACGGCGTCTGCCAAGGCCTGGATCTCCGCGCCTGTAATCTCGGGCGCCCGGTTAGAGGGAGCCATGTCCTGCGGCAAACCTCAGAGAAGGCGTCGCCCTGCACGCGTGCGCAAGTGAAGGAGCAATTAACCGGGGAGTACAAACCAGGTGTTAGGTTATGTAGCTTGATAACAAAGTGGCACGCGCCGCGGTGAATGCATGGGAGTGAAGCTTTTGGAAGATTCCCGCATCTGTCTAATCACTGCCGCCGATCGATCGCGCCCCTAGCCACTTTCCCGACAAATGAACTGCACGTTCCAACCCCTGTCCAAAACAAACCACCGCCTTGTCTAATTAACATCTGAGCGTTCGCGTTGTGTTTGTTCGTTTGTTGTTATGTTTCGTTGTATTGATGTATGTGTCTTCTTTATTGTTTATTCTTTCTTTTTTTTTTTTGGGGGGGGGCAGCCCCCCTTTGTGCGCCGGCAAGGCGTGAAATCGGAATGGGCCGAGCGGTAGGCCCAAATAAACCGGTTGTTGGGCCCCCACCGAAAAAAAACTGCCCGGGAACAGTCGACGCCCCATCCTCCCAACGTCCAATCCTGCAACTGCGAGAGACCGTCGACATGGGGTCAGGCGGGAACGCAAACATTCGGTTGCCCGAGGATGTCAACTGTCGGATAAGCAATGAGTCAGTCGCGCGCAATCAGACGGTGGCTGGCGACACGCATGAACATGTCAAGGAAATTCAATGCACCTGACACCTGGTTTACGAACCCTGGTAATGAGGCCTCAAGAAAACTCAGAACCGAAGCGGCTGTGGTTGCCGATGGCAATCGGGGCAAGGCGGAGGGGCGGACGCAACGAATCTGACGGCGCGGGAGACGACGCCAAAGCCCCTGGACATCATCGACGACGTGCGGACGGGCGAGAACTGGCTGGACAACGATGAGTTCGGCGGCGTCAGCAAAGGCGATGGCGACGACCATGGCAACGACGACTGCGGCGACGGGCCTTCTTGTCGCAGACAGCGCTCAGCCAATGCAAGTCAGGGCGCGCAAGGAGGTGGTTTCGGGCAAATGGGGGCCGTTCCAATTGGGGCCGCGAATGCAAATGCAAGAGTTCGTTGTGCGAGCGAGCCACCCCGCACGACATCGCGGAACTAGTGCGAATTATTGCGACGACGGGCTCGATTATTGTGTCGACCAAAACCTTTGGCGCATGGTCAGGCAAAGCTATGGCATCTTGTCACGACAGCGATTGCAAACCATTGTTCCCTGAAAGCGAGACTAAGCAAGCAATTGTAACGCAGAAACAAATCATCGCATTCGAGCGCACGAACTATTGCATCCCGATTACTGCGCGGGGCATTGCATGATGAATACGCGCAGTACGAACAGTTGCATGCACCTGCGCGCGCATTTGCGGCCCCCTTTGCATTGAATCAGGCTGCCCGATTCTAAAGGAGGGGCTGCGGGAACCTCGCCTGGCGCATGCAAGCGGCGCCTTGCCGCTGAACAAGCGCCGTTGATCTGGCCGGACCGGCGGGGGCGGCCGCCGGACGACGACGCCAGGTCGCCGACAGAGCGCATCCAGGCGCGCATTTAAATCGCCACCGTGGAAGCGCGGGAAGCCTTGATTCTGCAGCAGCGGCTGCGCGGCAAGCGCCTCCTCAAGCGCGGGCCACGTCAACGCCAAGGGGCGGAGATCGAAGACAGCGCCCACGTGCAGGACGTCGAACGAGAGAGCTGGGGCGAGGTACGCGGTCAGCTCGTCACGGAGGCGCTCCGGAATCGCGCGGAGCAAGCGCTGCGCGTCGTCGGCGTTGCAGCCGCGCTGCGCTGGCCCAGCGCAGACCGCAACTCCGGCAGCGGTGTCCTTCCCGAAAATGACCCGGGCCCCAGGGCATGCGAAAGCCATTGTGTTCCCAGGGTGCCCTTTAAAATGCCCCTGGCACTCGAAAAACTTCTCGCCGTCAGCGAGAGCAGCTGCCCAAACCGGCAAGAGCCTCCGGCGCACGATAATCGCCTGCGCCGCATCCGGGGCGGCGCCCGCGGCCGCCGCCCTGCCCGCGCCCGCGGGCGCCCCCGCCGGGGCCGAGCCCGCGGCGGGAATCTCTGCGGGCACCGGGCGTGGGGGAAGCGCGCGGTCGAGCCGGGCTGCCTTCCGGGCCGCCCTGGCAGCCCCGCGCGCCGCTTCCTGGGCGCGCAACTCATTGTGAACGTCCACGCATTCGCCCACGATGAAGTCGCAGACCCACCGCCCCATGTGGTGTACGGTGTGCGCCAAGGGCGACAGCTGCGCGTTGACAGACTCGCATATCGGCGTGGGGAAATCACCCAGGGCGGCAGCGTTCGCGGGCACGTCTGGGAAGCATTCCGCCTTGCACGTGGCATCGACGTGCCCTTTGCTGCGGGGTCGGTCGACGACGTACCGAAACTGGCCCAGGCGAACGGCCAGGCTGCCGGGCGCTGCGCCCTCCGCCCTGCCCTTGGCGAATAAACGCACGCGGCACGCGTCGTCGTGCACGAGCGTCTTGAGCTCCGGGACGGCACTTGCCACGTCTGCCAAAAAGCAATAGCGCTGGGAAAGCGTCTCAGCAGTAATCACTTCTTCAAGAGCACCGACAATCCCGCTCTCTGAGACTGCGGCAAGGAAGCCGGCCGACCGTTCTGCCGCGCGGATGGCCGAGACAGACTCCTTGCGCGTCTTGCACGAGCACTTGTCTTTAGCGTATCCGGAAGCCCAGTCGCCTAAGACCAAGCGAAGCGGTTGTCGGCGCAACTCCCTGCGCTCTTGACGACGGCGTTTGCGCTCTTGAATGACCTGTTCTGCATTCTTAGCGAAATACGCTTGCACGGTCGAGTCGGGGACCGTGCACGCGGGCTGCCAATTAGCGAAGCCCGTCATTCGCACTTCAACGTCAAGGTAAGCCATGGCGGACAGGGGCGCCCGCACGCGGTGCGCTTCGATTTCTCCAGCGAGGGCAGGGCGGTCGGCGAGCTCCTGGCGACGCCGGCAAAGCACTCCTTTCTGCAAAGGCGACTCTGGGCAACCACGCACCAAGTGCAAGTCCAGGGCGTCGTGGTAAACGGCCTCGGCGCACGGCGCGCCGCACGATCGCCGGTACAGCTTGGCGTTGCCGTCGACGCAGACGATGTCCATCCTGTCTCCGCTGGCCCGCCACGCGCGGAGGCGGCGCTCCTTCATGAGAGGGCGGCACCAGGATGCGCAACTCTGCAGGAAGCTCTCCAGAGGCAATTCCAACAAAGAGCTTGCCAGGGCAGCGCGAGCGCCCTCGCGCTCCAAAGATCTCTGCCACATCTGGTGCCGCACCCATGCGGATTCCAGCGATTGCTCCAGAGTCTCCGTGGCGACTTCTGGTTCCAACGCCCGCAAGATCTGGGCCTCTCCAAGGAAGGACGCCCTGTGCGCGTACAAACGGCAGGCCCACCGCTGCGCCCACTGATCATGCACGCCGAAAGACTTGTTGAGCATGAAGATCTCTGACGCAGGACAACCGGTATCCACCCTCTTCGTGAAACCGCCCTGGCCATTCCCAGAAGGGGACTCAACGTACCCACGCCAGTACTTATACATGTGCCCCTTGTCGCAACTGCGTTTGCATTGTTTGGCGTAGTGACGCATTACAAGACACCGCGGCTCCGCCACAACTAAGCATTTCACCGGGCTCCTTTGCGGCACAGGGACCAACGGGCCCGAACAAACAGGGCAGCATGACCAGGTCGTCGTGAGCTCTGGCAGGAGCGCCGCCCTGGCGCCTGCAGCACTGGAGCCCCCGCTGGATGCGGCTGCCGGGGCAGAACCAGGCACGGCGTCGCGTGAGCTTGCGGGCGCGCCCATGGCCCGCGGGCCGGACCCCGGGCGCGTAGCAGAGCAAGACCGCGGATGCGCCGCCGCAGCGCCACTGGCGCCGGAGCCCCTGCAGGATGCGGCTGCCGCGGCGGAACTACGCACGGCGTCGTCTGCGCCGGCAAGCGCCTCCATGGCCTGGGGCCCAGGCCCCGGGCGCGCAACTGCAACGCAAGCCTTCCACAACGGCCGCACCGGCGGCGGAGGAGCACTGGCGGACGGTTGGCGGTGCGCCCGCAGGTCCGCTGCTCGCCACAACGGTCGCACTGGCGCCGCGCCAGCGTCCACAGTGCAGCGGCCACCGTGTTCACGACCGCCTCCTGTCCCAGGCGGCGCGAGGAGTGGTTGCTGCGCCGCCGGGCGAAGCGGTGAAGAAGGGGAAGTCGACGACTGGCGTGGAGACCATAATGGCCGCACGGGCAGCATGCAGGACAGCGAAGTAGCGTCCGCCAGACGCGAGCGAAAGACGGCTCGAGCCAAAATGCTTACGCAGACTAGAGCGGGGAAGGAGAAGGAGGAGGAGCAGCACCAAGAGGAGGAGGACCTCTTTATTCCTCCAATGACATCTGGCGACCTGTGGAGTAGTCCCACCAGCCCTCTGGGCGTAGGTGGTCTAAGGAGTTTCCTCTTCCAACCCCCTTTTCCCCATCGGGGAAGGGTGTACCCCTCCCCCTACCCCCTCCCCCTGCACCTGGACGAGGCGTTCCGCGACGCGTTGGGGCGTCCAAGATAGCCCAAGACGGCTCCAAAAGGGCCTCAGAGAGTCCAAGATGGCCTCCAAGATAGCTCAACAGAGCGCAAAAACGCTCAATATGGCTTCCAAGATGCTTCAAGAGGCCCCAAGACCGCCCCAAGACGGTCCTTAGTTGCCAAAAAGCTCCCCAATCTTTACAAAACCCACAGAAATCAATGTTTGTTGCTTTCTCGCCTTTTCGCTTCCGATGGCCTTCCGAGGCCTCAAGTCAGCTCGAAGAGGGCCCATGAGGGCCCCAAGAGAGGCCCAAGAGAGCCCCAATACTGTCCCAAGAGAGCCCGAAAGCGCTCCAAGATCGCCCCAAGAGGGGTCCAGGAGGGGATTCTTGGGACTCCCGAGGGGCAGGGCGAATTGCGACCATCCCCTTCTTTGATCGATGTCCTCCAAGATGGCCCCAAGAGCGCCTCGAAAGCTCCCAAAGGCGCTCCAAGGTCGCCTCATCACTTCAACTCCCCTGGGCAGCGTTTCTGGATGGGCTGGTGGGGATGCGCGAAGCGTCAACAATTTCTTGGAGGCTGCCTCTTCGGCTGCCTTGTTGGCTGCCTAGATGGTCTCCAATGTCCCCAACGCAGCCTCCGAAACGCTGAACAATGCTCCACGAGAGCCCCAAGACTGCCTCAAAGGCGTCCGAAATCCGCCACCGTGCCTGCCCGGAGTGGGCGCGTTAGAATGCTCATCAGGTCCATTTTTGGGAAAGTTTCTATTTTTCTAGGGCCGCCCCCCCCCCTCCCCCTCGCGCGCACCCATCGCAGACTGGCCCCCCTGAAATTGCTCCCCGGCGTTCTTTTCAGCCTCCAGACGGCCACGATGGCCTCCAAGAGGGCCCTCTGGTTCTGGTTCCGGGTCTGGCTTTGGCTCTGGCTCTGGTTCTGGTTCTGGCTCTGGTTCTGGCTCTGGGGCCGGCTCGGCTCTGGCTCTGTCCATGGTTCTGGGTTTGGCTTTGGCTCTGGCTCTGGCTCTGGTTCTGGTTCTGGCTCTGGCTCTGGTTCTGGTTCTGGCTCTGGCTCTGGTTCTGGTTCTGGTTCTGGCTCTGGCTCTGGTTCTGGTTCTGGCTCTGGCTCTGGCTCTGGTTCTGTCTCTGGCTCTGGCTCTCGTTAAGGTTATGGTTATGGCTCTGGTTCCGGTTCTGCTTCTGGATCTGGCTTTGGTTGTGGTTCTGGTTCTGGCTATGGTTCTGGTTCGGGCTCTGGCTCTGCCTCTGGTTCTGGCTCTGGCTCTGGCTCTGGTTCTGGTTCTGGCTCTGGCTCTCGTTCTGGCTATGGTTCCTGTTCTGCTTCTGGATCTGGCTCTGGTTTCTGTTCTGGTTCTGGCTATGGTTCTCGTTCTGGCTTTGTTTCGGGCTCTGGGGCCGGCTCTGGTTCAGGCTCTAGTTTTGGCTCTGGGTCAGGTTCTGTTCTGGCTCCGGCTCGGGTTCTGACTCTGGTCATGATGGTGTTGGTTCTGGTTCTGGCTCTGGTTCTGGCTCTGCCTCTGGTTCTGGGTTTGGTTTTGGCTCTGGCTATGGTTCTTGTTCTGGCACTGGTTCTGGCTCTGGTGCCGCTTCTAGTTTTGGCTCTGGTTCCGGTTATGGCTTTGGCTCTGGTGTTGATTCTCGCTGTGGTTCTCGCTTTGGTTCGGGCTTTGGCTCTGGATCTGGTTCGGGCTCTGGCTCTGGTTCTGGTTCTGGCTTTGCTTCTGGCTCTGGTTCTGGGTCTGGCTTTGGTTCAGGCTCTGGTTCTGCTTCTGGTTCTGGCTCTGGGGCCGGCTCTGGCTCTGGTTTTGGCTATGGTTCTGGCTCTGGCTCTGCTTGTCTTTCTGGGGTTGGGTCTGGGTGTGGTTACGGCCACGGCCGAAGATTTTGGTCGATAATGGCCGGTTTTTGCACGCCTTCCTACCGCGAGGGGATTCCAAGAAGCCTCTGGCGCATTTCCCTTGCGATTTGTATTGCACGTGCCATCGATTTTGCGCCATTCTGCGCCGTTAGGCCCCTTGCGCGCCCCCGGGGGCCCAGAGCGCCGGAAAAAAGAAACATATTCGTCGTTAGCGCCGGTTTTTTGTTCGATTCCAGGACGAAGGGTGTCCGGAAACTTCGGATCATCTGTTTCCCCAGATGGCGTTCATACATTTTCCGCGTCGACAGAAGGCCTGGCGCGGGGTCGGCCGGGAAACGTTTTTTATCGAAAGCTTCCAGAAGTTTCGGGCAAAGGCGGCCGGGGCTTCCAGAAGTTTCCGCCCCCGGGCACCTCATGGGCATCCCCGGGGAACCCCAGATACGCCCTCGCTGTTTCTGCTGCGTTCTCTGGCGGGGTGGGTGGGAACGGAGGGAGGAGGAGGGGGAAGGAAGGATGCCAATGCTTTTGGCCGCGGGCCGCGGAGACTGCCCCCCCCGCGCACGCCCGTGAAAGGCGCGGCGAAAACATAATAAACAATCACGTCGTGCATCAGCTGCACTTACCGCCTGCCCCTCGTGCTCATCACCCCCGACGGCCCCCGCCTCCTCCGCCTTTTCTCCACCCCCTCTTCCGTATCCGCCCCCTCCTGCGCATAATGATCCTCCTCATCCTGCCTTCCCGCTCCCGCCCTCGCCCACCTCGCCCACCTCTCCCGCCTACGCCTCCTCTTCTCCTCCATCCTCCTCCTCCCCCTCCTCCTCCTCCTCCTCCTCCTCCTCCTCCTCCTCCTCCTCCTCCTCCTCCTCATCCTCCTCCTCATCTCCCTCCTCCTCCCCCGACGAGCGCCCCGCCTCCCGCAGCCACTCCGGCCGTCTCACGTGCGCGCGGGTCAGATCCCGAGCAACTTCTGACGCCGATGGCCCTGCCTCTGCTCCCTGCGCTTCGCCGCCGCCTGCAGAACAGCGCACCGGTCCTTCACCTCCTGCTCGCTCATGCCGACGCGCCCCGCCATGGCCGCTCCCTGCGCACCCCCTCCCCGGAGAAAGATTTTCGCCGCCTTCACGACGATTTCGTCATTCGTCTTCTGCTCGGCGAGCTCTGCAGGGGTGGGTGGGTTTCTGCCAGAACGACTCCTGCAAGTCGATGTGAAACCAGACGAGATGCCCGTTCTTCGGGGTCTTGCTCTGCCTTCATGCCGTCTCGTCGAGCCACGACCGCATCTCGGCGTTGAAGTCGGCCTCCTCCTGGGTCTCCTGGAGAGCGTCGCCTTGCACGGCGCAAACCATGGGCGTCACGCTAGGAAGGAGCGCGTTCGGGCAGAGCGAGGGCGGGCCCAGCGCCAGCCTGAACGCGCGCAACCTTCCGCGATGGTCACCTTTGGGTTTACGCAATGCGACCTGACACGTGGTCGTACGGGTCCCGCTTCTTCCCCCCCTTCTCGACGGCGTCCGTTTGGCCCTCGTTCTTCTCCATGTCTGCCGAGTCCTGCTGGGGGCCGCGGTCCTCTTGCTTGCGCCCCTGCTCCGCGTCCGTCTGTCGCTGCACCTCCTGCGCGTTCTGCTCCAGTTTCTGCTCGCGGCCGCGCTCCGTCTGGCCCAGCTCCCGGTCTCCGGCCGTTTGCCACCCCTGCTCTTCCGGTCGGTTCCCCGACATCTGCTCGCGGCCTCGCTCCTTTGCGTCGGGCTCCTTCTCCCAGTACTTCTGCCGCTTCCAGTCCGCGCCCTCCTCCCCCTGCCAGTCCCAGTGATTGCGCTTCTTCCAGGCTCCCTGCGTCTGCGCCGAGGACTGCCACTTCTGCCACCCCTGCGTCGGACAGCGCAGGCTCCGCGGCGAAAATGCGCATCCCAGGGGCACCTCCGGCATCGCGCAGAAAGAACTTTCTTAGACATTCACCCCCTGTCTCCCCCAAGCAGACCGCGGGGGGAACTGGCCGTGCTCTTCTCTTCTCTCCGCGCGCCGCCCGAGGTGCCCCGGAAAATGCGATCGCGCGCATTTGTCCGCGGGGCGCGCCGCCCGCCCACGCCTGGCCCCACTCGGCGCTCGACCGCGAGGTGTTCGACCACGCGGCGTTCCAGCCACCGCGCCACCAGCTGCCGCCCGAGCTGTCGCCCTTGCTGCGCTGGTCCTCCTGCGCGTTTTGCGCGGGCTCCCTGGGCCGCGTGGCGGTGGACTGCGGGGCCCATCCACCACCGCGCCACCAGCTGCCACTGTGGCCCTCCGGCGTCTCCTTCGGCGCGCCCTCGCCTCCCGGCGCACTATGGTCGTTGTCGCCCTTGGTGTCGGTCTTGCTCAGCTGGCACCCTGTCCCGCGCTCCGCGGGCCTGGTCTTCTCCGCGCTCGCCGGGGCCACGGCCGCGCGCGCGGTGGCGGCCAACTCCGGGCTCGCCTTGGCGAACCACGTCTCCTGGATCAGGGCGGGACGTTGTTCCAAGTTTGGGGATGTGCGTGGCCTGGGAATGGCAACGCTCGAGACTCCGATGTTGAATCTGGCTCTGTCTTTGGTGCTGGGGCTGGCGCGCATGCGCACAGAGGTGTATGTGCATGTGCCAATGGCCATCCGTACATGCGAGAACGAGTTTTGCATGCTCGTGGCGGTGGACAAAATATTGTTTGTGTTTGCTTCGGGCTGTGGCTATTGTAGATGGCGTGGTGGTGGTGGTGGTGGTGTGTGCATGGTGGTGTATGCTGCTATAACTATGTTGATGCAGGTGGGCATCGTTCTGCTATGTATTTCGGCATGGTTCTTGGTGCACAATGAATATGGGTATTGTTGTGGGTGTGGGTTTTCCGACGGCCCCCGGTCCTGCGCAGCGGCTGGCAGGCCACGCAGCAACCTCACGACGGCTCGGCGTTTGGGCTCTGCGGGCAACACTCCGAGCAGCAGCGTGTTGCACAACGTGCAGATTGTAGCCGCTGTGAGCGTAGCTCCGCCGTCCTTGCCCCAGCGACAGCCGTCATGCTTGCACGCTCCCACCATGAACTTGGAGATGTCAGGCGGGCGCCTGGCAAACAGGCCTCGCCTCGACAGTTTGGGTTGCCTCGGACCACAACGGCCACGGTCAGTGAGCGCTGCTCTGGGCGCTGCATCGGACTCCCCCTCCTGCTCCGTCCGTCCGTCCGTCCGTCCGTCCTCCTCCTCCTCCTCCTCCTCCTCCTCCTACGACGGCGCTGGAACCGTCAGAGTGCGATTCGTGATGGAAAGGCCGGCCCCGCGGAGAGGGTCGGGACTTCGGGGACTCTCTCTCTGTCTCTCTCTCTCTCTCTCTCTCTCTCTCTCTCTCTCTCTCTCTCTCTCTCTCTCTCTCTTCTTAGTACCACCAGCCCTTTAGGGCTACGGTGGTATAACGAGTTTGTTCTTCTCTCTTCCCCCTCCTTCCCCTGCTCGGGGGAGGGGTTTACCCCTCCCCCTACCCCCTCCCCTGGACCTGGAGGGGGGGGGGCTGGAGGCGTTAGAGCGTCCAAGATGGCTCAAGATGGCTCCAAGAGGCGCTCCAAGTCGCAAAATGGCCTCCAAGATGGCCCAAGATACCTCAAGATGGGTCAAGATAGCCTCCGACATACCTCCAAGAGGCCTCAAGACAGCCCCAAGACGGATCCAAGTGCCCTTCGAGCCCTCCACGGCGCCCTCCAAGATGCCAAAACAATTAAAAAGCCTAGGGAAAACCAATGTGTTTGGCATTCTCGCCTTTTCGCTTCCGATGGGCTTTGGAAGCCTCAAGATGGCCCCAAGATGGCCCAAAAGAGCCCCAAGAGGGGCTCAAGAAGGCCCAAGACGGCTCCAAGATCGCCCAAGAGGCGCCCAAGAGCGCTCCAAGACGGCCCCAAGACGCCGTTTGAGAGCCTCCGAGGGGGCGATGCTAATTAAGGGACCTCCTCTTTTCGAGCCATGGGGCCCAAGATGACCCCAAGAGGCCTCCCAGCCTCTCCCAAAGACCCTCCACCCCGCCCTTTTTGGCCCAAGATGGCTCCAAGAGAGCCCAAGATGGCCTTCAAAATGGCCTAGGATAGCCAAGCATGGCTCAAGATAGCTTCCGACAGACCTCCAAGAGGCCTCAAGGCAGCCTCACTATGGCCCAACATAGCCGAGCATGGCTCAATATAGCCTCCGACAGTCTCTAGCCGAGCATGGCTCAAGATAGCCTCCAAGAGGCTTCAAGAAAACTGGCAATCAATTCTGGATGGGCTGGTGAGAATACGCGAAGCGTCAAGAATTTCTTTCTCTCTCTTTCTCTGCGTCCCTCTTTGTCTCAGTCGCCAAGAAACACAGAAACACAACGACGAAGAGCAGCGGGCAGCTGTTTTCCACCATTATGCGGGGAGGGTGCAGGGAGGAGGGAGGCAGGCAGGCAGCAAGGAGGGGGGAAGAGACAGCGGACTGAGGGACCAGGGACCAGGGACCGGGGACCGGGGACCGGGGACCGGGGACCGGGGACCGGGGACCGGGGACCGGGGACCGGGGACCGGGGACCGGGGACCGGGGACCGGGGACCGGGGACCGGGGACCGGGGACCGGGGACCGGGGACCGGGGACCGGGGACCGGGGACCGGGACCGGGGACCGGACCGGGGACCGGACTGAGGAATTCCCCCATTGTGACATTTGGAACATGCGCGGCCAACCAGATGCACCCCCCCCACCACCCCAGTCAAAAAACAATACAAAATACACTTTGGGGCAAAAGTCTGTGCTCATGTTCGTGAGGCCCGCGAGCACTTTGTATTGTTTTCGAGAAGCTCGGCGGGGGTCTCAGCATATTGCCTGCTGCGCGCAGGGCTACCATCCCTGACAAAAAACTGTACAAAATGCACCTCGCGGGCGCGGCTGGTGCATGCCGCACACCTGGCGCACGCGGGGGCCCTTGGCGCATCTGGCGCACCAGGCGTGCCTGGCACGTTCGGGCCCCAGGGGTGCCTGGCGCGAATGGCGCGTGGCGCACCTCGCCCCAGCGTCGCGCACATGGGCTCGGTTTTGGTTCCCAGTAGCTGTCCATCCAAAGACGACCGCTGAACATGCTGAGGCTCGGGTGTTACTTATGTGTTGGGAGGGCGGGTGGGAGTGAGCAAAACGGCTTGCGGGCGGGTGGGCAGCTTGACCCCTCCCCCTACCCCCTACCCCTGGGGGGGAGTTTCGTGAGGCGTTGGAGCGTCCAAGATGGCATCGGCGAGAAAGCCAAAATCGTTGGTGTTACCAAGGTTTGGGCTTCAGCTAGTTGGAATCTCCTCCTGCTTTCGTCAATCTCCTCAAGTTGGCCCATGACCCCCGAAGCTCCCAAGGGTGCCCCAAGACGGCCCCATGAGGTGCCCAGGAGACCCTAGGAGGCTGCCAAGAGGCCCCCAAGATGCCCCCATTAGCCAAAGAAGCCCCAAGAGGCACCCCAGAGGCACCCAAGGCGTGCCAAGAGACCTCGGCGAGAAGGTTGCTCCATTGATTATACCAAAGTTCTGGCCACGGTTTGGCCTCCTTGGGAGGAAGGGGCCCTAATTAAGAAGCCCGCGAGGTCCAGAAAGATCGCATCCTGAGGTGGATACGTATTCCCAGACGTGGGAGTCTCGATTTGTTCGAGACGCGGGCCCCCGACCTCTCGACCACTTCCCAAAGATCGGTCTTTAATACCGCGTCGTTGCTTGACGACCCCGAGGCCCGCTAATGGCCCCAAAGGGCCGAAATCGATGAAATATTTGTTCCACGATTTATTCAAGGCTCGATTAGGGGATCCACTACAACATTGATTCACCCAGAACTGATTTTTCATCGAATCTACGAAGGATACGAAGCATGGTTGTCGAATCTACGAGAACTATCATTACCTTTCGTAGATAACACGATCCACCAGTTTTGGGTTTGGGGTACATCAGAATTTCTGTAGTCGATCGCCTACTCGAAAGACGCCAGACGTCCGGTCCGATCCCAACCTCGGAGAGACGAGGAACAAGGGGGGAGGCGAGGTCGCGGGCGCGAGCGCGGCCCCCGCAGTCGGGGCGAGGGGGGCGACTCCCGGAGGCGGGGCCTCTGCTGCCGCAACCCGGAGGTGAAGCCGCGGCCAGCGGTGGCGCCCAGCCCGAGCGAGGCGAGGGGCAGCGAGGCGGCCGCGGGGCAGGGGGGCAGCCGCGACACCTGCCCCCGCGCGGGCGGCGAAGCGGGCGAGGCGAGAGGGCCTCGTTGATGATGTCGATGGTGATGCTGGTGACGATGAGGGTGGGTGGATGGTGATGGCGATGGTGATGGTGATGATGGTGGTGGAGTTGGTGCTGATGGTGATGACGATGGTGATGACGACGGTGATGATGAAGTTGGAGATGAAAAAAGTGATGAGTACGAAGATGATAATGATAACGCTGGTGCTGATAATGATGACGATACTGATGGTGGTGATGATGATGATGGTGATTATGATTATGATGGTGATGCTGGAGAGCGTTTCTTGATTTTCGGCGACGACGGGCGTCATGGGAAAGGGGGGGACGGGGGGGTATGACGTAACGCCCCCGCCGCTGTGTGGCTCCGAAACTACAACCGTGCCCGCGCGCACGACGACGATGACGTCGCGAGCAGCATGTAGGTGGCGATCTCCCCCACAGCGCCTGTGTACACCACAACGCTCGCGTGCATCACAGCGCGCGTGTACACCACAGCGCCTGCGTACACCGCGACAGTCGCGTGCAACGCAGCGCCTGTGTACACCACAGTGCTTGCGTACACCACAGCGCTGGTGTACACCACAGCGAATGTGTGCACCGCAGCAACCGTGTGCAACACAGCACCTGTGTACACCAGAATGCTTGCGTGCACCACAGCGCCTGTGCACACCACAGCGCCTGCCTGCACCACAGCATCCGCGTGCAACGTAGCGCTGGTGTACACCCCAGCGCTTGCGTGCACAGG
Organism: Prorocentrum cordatum; assembly: GCA_963575745.1. Lineage (NCBI taxonomy): Eukaryota > Dinophyceae > Prorocentrales > Prorocentraceae > Prorocentrum > Prorocentrum cordatum. The sequence continues at coordinate 22,153 of CAUYUJ010002749.1, forward strand.
ACAACTAGGAGGAGCATGTCGGCGAGGACCTGCTGCGGACAGCTAAGCGCCACGCCAAGGAAGTGTTGATAATAGAATGCGACGTTTTCCCTCCTCCCTCCTCCTCTTTCTCCTCCTCCTCCTCTCTCCTCCTCCTCCTCCTCTTCCTCCTTCCTCACCCTGTCCCCCTGTCGTGCGGGTCGGCGCTACACCACACGTGCGCATCTCAGCGTGCACCGAAGAATGGTCTATTGAATCAGTCCACTTGGTTCTCGGACGGCCAATTTTGCTGGAGCCTCCTGGATGCAGATGGGAGGAATTAGGATGATGCGGGCGGACTCGGGAGAACTCGTACATTCCACTGGCGCT
>CAUYUJ010002749.1:27500-57500 GCA_963575745.1 Prorocentrum cordatum
CATGTTTAACATACCAGCAATGGTGTTTTGGAACGATTCAGGATGGTCAGGGCACAGCAGTTACATTGAGTCGCGGTGTCGAAGTCCCAGGAATGGCGCTCTGGCACGGTTCAGGATCGTCAGTACGCAACAGTCCAGCTGGCGTTCGCATCCCGAGGGTGGTGTTATGGAACGCGTCAAGATATTCAAACGGTTGTCTCCCAAAGGGGGCACATCCTTCAATGGGGGTGTAACAGTGTAGGGGCCTATGATGTGGGAGCGTGGAGGGATGGTTGATGCCAATATCGTTGATAAGTTTTGGGTTGACACTGATCTTCTTCTACTTATTATCAGTATGTTGCTCAGTCTGCGTATTATTGTTAATAGTATTTCTTATTATCATGTTTATCCTTATTTTATTATTATTGTTCTTCCTAACAGTACTATTAGTGCACTTATTATTAGCATTCGCATTCTTATTATCAATAGTGTAATCATTATTCCGCCTCCTCCTCCTCCTCCTCTCCTATTCCTCCGTCTCCTCCTCATCCTCCCCCTTCTCCTTCCCCTCCTCCTCCTCCTCCTCTTCCTCCTCCTCCTCCTCCTCCTCCTCCTCCTCCTCCTCCTCCTCTTCCTTCCCTCCCTTCCTCCCTCCCCCTCTCCCTTCCGCCCTTCCTCCCTGCCTCCCTTCCCTCCTTCCTTACTTCCTCCCTCCCCCCCCCCCCTTCACCCTCGACCGTCGCGCACGGCTTCGCAGGAGGCCCGAGCTCGTCCAGCGCGTGCTTGAAGAAGCGGTAGCTGCCGAACCCGCTGAGGTGCTCGAGGGCCTCTCTCTTCGCTTCACTCCGACGCGCCTCCCGGATCCACGACATAGCAGGTCGTGCCAAGGCGGCTCCAAGAGGGCGCCAAAAGGGACGGTCGTGTACCGATGAGGGTGTCTGGGCGGCGGGGCCGGAACCAGCTGCATGCGGCAGGGTTCGCCCCCCCCCACCCCCTTCCCAATCCCCCTCCTTACGCCCGACCCGACAAAACGGATCACGATAGATGGGATCAGAAGGTCAATGAACGAAGCCAAGAACAAGAATGACCCAGGGACTGACCACACCCTTACTGCACATATGGCAACTAGAATAAGGACCGTCAGTTCCAAAAGAATACATGAACAGATGTAGCCCGCTTGACCAATTCACCAAAAGAACGTCTGGCACGCCCAATGCCCTCCATTCACGCCAGACCTCTTGCGATCCAGATCGGTAGCGGGAAGATGAAGATGAACGAGCCGCGGAGCAGAAGGACGGAGGCAGAGGAAGGAGAAGGACATATGCTTAGGGGAAGGAAATCGCGAGGAACACGGCAACGCGCTACGCCTGCGCTGCCCAAAGAAAGCGCCGAGCGCTACATAACAAAACAGCGCAATGGCGACGGCAGCTCCTCAGGGAAAGCGAGGTCTACCCTGGGTACGCGTAGGACACCACTCCGCTGGACCTCTCAGGAGCCCACAAAAGGAGCGACACTTGCGCAGTTCGCAACCACACAGGGAAGATAAAGTCTGAGGGAGAGCGTTTCATGGGCGCTTGCCGTCGGAACATTCGGCGGCGCGTTTGATGAACCTGGGGGGGCGCCCTCCCCGAGCATTCGGCGCCGTCGAACAGAACCAGGTGGACTCCCCTCCTCCCTCCTCCCTCCCCCCCTCCCCGACCCCCCCCCCCCCAGCGCTGGCGGCGGCGGCGGCTGGCAGCGCCGACGGCGGCGACGCGGCGACGATGAATGACCACGACGAACACGACGACGGCGACGCCACGAGCGTCGGAATATGGACGGGCCCAGACTTCAAATATAGATATTATTTGCGTTGGGTCGAGTGCCTGCCGCGCTTTCCATCGTCGTCGTCGTCGCCGTCGCCATCGTCGTTGTCGTCGCCGCCGTCGTCGTCGTGGTCAACGTCGTCGTCGTCGCCATGCTCAGTGGTGATGGTCGCCCGCCGTCGTGATCATCGTCGTCGTCGCCGTCGTCGTTTACGTCGTCGTCGTCGTCGCCACCGTCGTCGTCGTCGTCGCCGTGGTCGCCGTCGTCGTCGTCTTCGTCGTCTTCGTCGTCGTCGTGCTCGAAGCCGTAAACATCGTCATCGCCGACGACGTCGCCGTCGTCGTCATCGTCGTCGTCGCCGTCGTCGTCGTCGCCGTCGTCTTCATCGGCGTCGTCGTCGTCTTCGACGCAGTCGTCGTCGCCGTCGTCGTCGTCGTGCTCGTCGTCGTCATTGTCGTCGCCGTCGTCGCCGTCGCCGTCACCGTTGTAGTCGTGGTGCTTGTCGTCGTCGTCGCCGTCGTCGTCGTCGTTGCCGTCATCGTCGTCATCGTCGCCGTCGTCGCCGCCGTCGTCATTGTGGTGGTGGTGGTAAGTCGTCGTCGTCGGAGCCGTAGTCGTCGTCGTCGTCAGAGCCGCCGTCGTCATCGTCGTCGTCGTCGCCGTGCTCGTCGTCTCCGTCGTCGTCGTCGTCGCCGTGGTCGCCGTCGTCGTCGCCGTCGTCGCCGCCGTCGTCGTCGTCGTCATCGCCGCCGTCGTCGGCATCATGTTCGTCGTCGTCGTGGTCGCCGTCGCCGTCGTCGTCGTCGCCGTCGGCGTCGTCGTCGTCGCCGTCATCGTCGTCGCCATCGTCGTCGTCGTCGTCGCCGTCCTCATCGCCATCGTCGTCGCCACCGCCGTCGTCGTCGTCGCCGTCGTCGCCGCCGTCGCCGTCGACGTCGTCGTCGTCGTCGCCCTTGTCCTCGTGCGCGTCATCGTCGTCGCCGTCGGTCGTCGCCGTCGTCGTCGTTACCATGGTTTCCGTCGTCGTGATCGGCGTCGTCGTCGCCGTCGTCGGCGCCGTCGTCGTCGTCATCGTCGCCATCGTCGTCGTGCTCGACGATATCGTTGTTGTTGTCGTCGCCGTCGCCGTCGTCGTTGTCGCCGTCGTCGCAATCGTCGTCGTCGTTGTCGCCGTTCTCGTTTCCGTCGTCGTCGTCTTCGTCGTCGTTTTCTCGATTTCGCCGTCGTCGTCGTGGTTGTCGCCGCCGTTGTCTCGCAACCACCGTCGTCGTCGTCGTCCTCGTGCACGTTTTCGCCTTCTTCGTCGTCGTCGCTGCCGTCACCGTCGTCGTCGTCGTTGTCGTATTCGTCGTCGTGCACGTGGCCGTCGTCGTCGTCGCCGCCGTCGCCGTCGTCACCGTCGTCGTCGTCGTCGTCGTCGTCGTCGTCGTCGTTGCCTTCGTCGTCGTCACCGTCGTCCTTGTCGTCTTCGTCACCGTCGCGGCTGTCCTCGTCGTCATCCTCGTCGCCGTCGTCGTTGTCGTCGCCGACGTCGGCATTGACGTCGTCGTCGTCGTCATGCTCTTCGTCGTGGTCGCCGCCGTCGTGGTCGTCGCCGTCGTCGTCTTGGTCGTCGTCGCCGTCGTCGTCGTCGCCGTCGCCGACGTCGTCGTCGTTGCCGTCGAGGCCGTCGTCGTCGCGCTGAGCGTCGTCGTTGTCGTCGCCACCGCCGCCGTCGTCGTCGTCGTCATCGTCATCGTGGTCGTCGTCATCGTCGTCGCCGTCGTCAGGCTCGTCGTCGTCGTCGTTGCCGTCGTCGTCGTCGTTGTCCTCGCCGTCGTCGTCGCCGTCGTCGTCGTCGAGCTCGTCGTCGCCGTCGTCGTCACCGTCGTCGCCATCGTCGTCGCCCTCGTTGTCGCCCTGCTCGACGTCCTACTCATCGTCGTGGTGACTCACAAATCGTGACTGTCGTCGTCGCCGTCGTCGTTGCCGTCGTCGTCACCGTCGTCGTCGTCACCGTCATCGTCGTCGTCGTCGCCGTCGTCGTCGTCGTTCGTCGTCGTCGTCGCCGTCATTGCCACCGTCGTCGTCGTGCTCGTCGTCGTCGCCGTCGCCGTCGCCGCGGTCGTCGTCGCAGTCGTCATCGTCGTTGTCATCGCCGTCGTCGTCGTCGCCGTCGCCGTCGTCGTCGTGGTGCTCGTCGCCGTCGTGGCCGTCGTACTTGTCGTCGTCGTCGCCGTCGTCGTCGTCGTCGTCGCCGCCATCGCCGTCGTCGTCGTGGTGGTAGTCGTCGTCGCCGCCGTAGTCGTCATCGTCGTCGTCGGAGCCGTCGTCGTCGTCATCGTCCTCGCCGTGCTCGTCGTCGTCGTCGCCGTCGTCGTCGTCGTGCTCGTCGACGACGTCGCCGTCGTCGCAATCATCGTCGTCGTCGCCGTCGTCGTCGCCGCCGTCGTCGTCATCGTCGTTTTCGTCTTTGTCGTCGTCGTCACCGTCGTGGTCGTCGCGCTTGTCGTTTTCGTCCCCGTCGTCGTCGCCGTCGCAACCGTCGTCGTCGTCGTCGCCGTCGAGGCCGTCTTCGTCGTCGGCGCCGTCGTCATCGTGCTCGTCGTCGTCGCCGCCGTCGTCGTCGTTATGCTCGTCGTCGTCGTTGTCGTCGTCGTCGCCGTCGTCGCCATCGTCGTCATCGTCGTCGACGGCGCCGCCGCCGCCGCTGCCAGTTTGCGCCAGCATCGGCGCTGGCCTGAGGAAGGGGCGCGGGTTCGAACCCCCCCCTCGAATCGTTGTCCTCGTCGACGTTCCCCGCCGACGCCGACAGCCGCCACCGGCGCCGGCGCCGGCCCGGGGAGGGGGACCACCGCCGGCTCTGGCGCAAGCCCGAGGGGGGGGGGGTCGAACCCCTCCCCCCTGGAGGTGGGGGACGGGGGGCGTTCGAACCAGGGGAGGGGCGGGGGGGGGCCGGTTCCGGACCCCCCCTCCAAGCGCCCACAGAACGCGCTCTTTCCAAGGTCTAGCTCTGATGATGCGCCCGGGACACCACTCCGCTGGACGACCCAGGAGCCAGCGACAACGACGACAGTTGCGCAGTTCGCCGCCCCGCGGGGGGGGCGAGGTCTAGTCTGGGATAACGTGGGGCACCTCTCCGCTGGACATTCCTAGAGCCCACGAGAACGGCGACAATTGCGCAGTTCGCAGCCCCCAGGGAACCGCGTGTTCAAAACCAAACTCAACGCAGCAGGGTTGGCGACGCTTTCGCAGCTACCAGCCCCGAAGAGAGGGCGAGGTCCAGCACGGGAGGGCGGCAGGGAGGAGGAGTAGAAGGAGGAGGAGGAGGAAGAAGAAGAACGCCACAGGCTCGCACCGAGAGCCCGCGCAACGTAAAAATGAGGAGGGAGAGGAGGAAAAAGAGGAGGAGGGGGTGTGGCTTTGCCCATACGGGTAAAGCGTCCCAAACGGGTATAACGTGTCGCCGAACAGGGCGCGGGCGAGCATACCCTGGCAAACCTACCGCACACCATAGCTTCCCTTAGCAGGGCAACGGGCACACGCGTACAAAGAGGAAGCAGGCACAAGCTGAATCCGCCCTCTGGCCTCCTAGTATTGGCTAACCCCCAATAGCGCCAGAAACGCCGTGCCTCAGGGGGGAAACCAACAAATAGGAAGCAACGGGCAGGACCCGAGCATTGGACCAGCGATCGCAACCCCGCAGGGTGAGGTCGCCCCCTGGCCACGTCCCCCCAGCCAACAGGCGGGGCGGGAGGAGGCCCCACCAGGGGCGGGATTGGTCAAGTGCTGGGCCTACCCAGCAAGACAACACGGAGCGGTACCCAGCGCCAGAACCACATCATAGCACGGCAAGCGATATGCCCGCGGCTAGTAGCATTCCAACCAAGGTGGTTGGACGCTGTGAGCCGCGGGCACCCGCCTCCGCAACATCATCGGCGGTGCACCTCATACAGGGGGTGCCACACGGCGCCCAGGCTGCACCTTCTTGGCCGCGGCGGCAAGGACTTTAAAGATACCCTGGCCCGACGGCAGGAGGAGGGGGAGGGGGAGGGAGGAGGGAGCAGGAAGGCAGGAGTGGAGACTACGGTGCTCTATTCTAAACGAGAACCCGACCAGCGGGAGGGTGGCCTCCGTGGGACTCCCGAGGCCTCGCGGGATACCTCTGGAGACCCCGCTGGGATTGGGCCAGAGCATCGCACCTCAGCGCCGAGGCACGTCGGGACGGAGAGGTCGGGCTTCGGATCGAGCCTGACTCTTCGCCGATGCATCGGCGACGCGGCGCGATCCCTCTGCTGCACCGAATTACCCTGGCCCTGGTCGGGAGGCCTGAAGGAAGGGGGGGAGAGCAACGCGGGAACGAGGGGGAGAGGGGCCCAGGATCTCTGGCGGCTCGAGATTTTCGGCGCATGGGCCACGGGACCTCTCGACCCGTTCCCGCTGGCCAGCGTTGTCCCGAGCTGTCTTTCGCCAGACCCGTGGCCCGAAAACGGCCTCCCGGAGACGACAGTGACGACGGAGCCTCGAGGTTCGACACGTTGCGAGCCCCTGGAGGCCAGGGGGAGGAGTGGGGAGGGGGAAGCGGTGTCGGAGAAGGACAACTCTACAGACCAACATCGTCGCGTGAGATGTTCCCCCCTCCCCAAACCCCTCCCCTGGAAGCCCGGTCTGGTGGACTTGGAGGGGCGGGGGGGTCCTCGGGGACCACCCGATCGCATCACGGGGGGACAGAGGGCTCCAAAACAGGCCAAGAGGGTACCCAGAGGCCTTTCGGACGGTCCAAGAGAGCCACCAGCCGCCGAAAGATCTTTCCAAAACACCCACGCTGGCCTCCAGACGGCCCAAGAGACCCCCAAGACGCCCCAAGAAGCCCTCAAGAGACGTCCCAAGACGGCCTCGAAGAGCAAAAATCGCCCCATTCTCATGGTGTAACGTACATTTTTAGCACCTTCGCCTCGTGTGCGTTAACAACGTCCAAGACAGCCCAAGAAGCCTCCTGGATCGCCCCAAGACGGCTCAAGAGGCCCCCAAAAGGGCTCTCAGACCACCCAGGAGGGCACCAAGGCCGCTCACAAAGACCCCAAGACGGCCCAGGAGGGGCTCCAGGACAGCCCCGAGAGGGAGCCCAGTGGGCGAACCCGAACGAACATGTCGAGCCTTCGACCCCAAACCGCCCACCGGCGCCCCAAGAGGCCCCCAGCAGGCTCCCAGGGAGCTCCGAGAGGCCGAAAAAAGCTCCCAAGAGGCCTCTAGGAGGCCTCCGAGAGATTCAAGAACTACTTCCCAAACACCCTCGAGACGCCTCCCACGAGACCCCGTCTGCCATCCGCGTGGCCTCAGACCCGCAGCCCAGGCACGGTGGCGGGACGTGCCGAAGGTCATTCGATCCGCCACCCCCTGTTGATTCATATCACAAGGGTGCCTGGCGTGCTGAATCCTTTCGATTTTGGTTTTGGTTCTTTTCCAAAAGAGCTCCCCCTGGGGCTTCGGCCCGTCCCGCCAGCCACCCGGAAAGGATCTCAAAACGCATCCGTCGTGCCTCTGTTTCCTCCAGTTGGCCCAAGATGGCGTCCAAGACGGCCAAGATGGCCCAGGATGGTCTCCAAAACGTCTCCAAGACGGCCCAAGATGGCCTCCAAGACGGCTAAGATCGCCCCAAGATGCATCCAAGACGGCCCAAGATGGCCTCAAGATGGTCTGCGACGGCCCAACAGGCCCGCAAGAGGCCTCCAAGGCGGCCCAAGAGCCCTCCAAGACGTCCTCCAGGAAGGCCCGACGAGGCCAAAATCATTGATTTTCCTTAGGTTGTTCAAGGATTTGGGCATTTGCGCCTCTTCGGCTTTCCGACGGCCCAAGACGGCCCAAGAGGCCCCCAAGATCGCCCAAGAGGCCCCCAGAAGGGCCCTATGACGGCCCAAGTGGCCTCCAAGACGGCCCCAAGAGGGCTCCAAGACGGCCCAAGAGGCCTCCAACACGCCCAAGATTGCCTCCAAGACGCCCAAGATGGCCTCCAAGACGGCCCCGAAGCGCCCCAAGAGGGCCCCAAGTCGGCCCAGAAAGGCCCCCAAGACGGCTCCCGACGGCGTCAGACGTGCCAGGAACCCACCAAGATGGCCGAAGTTGGCTCGAAGCTGGCCCAAGACGGCCCAAGAGGCCCCCAAGAGGGCCTCCAGGAAGGCCAGAAGAGGCCCAAAACATTGATGTTCCTGCGGCTTTTGACAGATTTGGACATTTACTTCTTTTCAGCCTTCCGACGGCCCGAGACGGCCCAAGAGCCCCCGAAGATCGCCGAAAGATCGCCAAAGAGGCCTCCAAGATGGCCCCAGAACGGCCCAAGAGGGCCCCAAGATGGCCCCAAGACGGCCCCCAAGACGGCACAGGAGGCATTTCAGACGCCCAAGATGGGCATCCAAGACGGCCCTGGAGCATTCCAAGAGGGCCCCAAGTCGGCCCATAGAGGCCCCCCAAACGGCTTCCGACGGCGTCAGGCGGACCAGGAGCCCACCAAGACAGCCGAACATGGCCCTAAGATGGCCCAAGACGGCCCAAGAGGCCTCCAAGAGGGCCTCCAGGAAGGCCCGAAAAGACCGTCCCATGAGTTTTTGAAGGATTGTGACATTTGCTTGTTTCTGCCTTCCGATGGCCCGAGACGGCCCAAGTGCCCCCCAAGATCGCCCAAGAGGCCCAAGACAGGGCCCCAAGAGGCCCCCAAGACGGCCCAAGAGGTTTCCAAGACGCTCAAGACGGCCTCCAAGACGGCCCAAGAGCCCTCCAAGACGTCCTCCAAGAAGGCCCGAAAGGGTCAAAATGGCCTCCTGATGGCCAAGATGACCTTCAAAATGCCCACGTGTTCCCCGAAGGCTTTCCAAACCGATTCGGGAAACACGTGATCCGATAGCTTGGCAGGTCTGGCCTCAACGTTCGGCCACATAGGCGCTTCCAAAAAGGCAGGGGGCGGCGGTGATTCGCCGTAGGCGTCTTCGATAATCAAAAGAGCCCCAAGAAGCCCCCAAAAGACGCCCAAGGGGCCCTCAGGAGCAACACGCAACAACCGCCAGTCCCCGAAGGGGTCGGCGGTGTGGCGCAAGCCTAAGAAGATGTCAGAGAACGGGGAAGAGGGAGGAACGAGGTGATCCTACACAATTGCCAACCATGCCAGGAAACGGAACCTGGTGGACCCAAAGATCCGATGCATTGCTTTGTTCCATGCGGAGCCCCTGGACGTCCCAAACCCTTTCCCCGGGCCGTCTTCCCATGCTGAGCCGTCCTGTGGCGGTCCTGGGGCTGGGCGCAGGCCCCCCCAGCAGGCCGAACACGGCGAAAAACGCGAGTCCTCCTCCTCCTCCTCCTCCTCCTCCTCCTCCTCCTCCCCCTCCTCCTCCTCCAAGGCTTTCAACAAAAACGTCGGGGGGGCAACGAGCGGTGGCGGGCAGGGCCGCCGGCCTTCGGCTTCCCGCTGAGGGCCGCGGCCGAGTCCACGCCGCGCGACCGGGCCTCCTCCGCCCTCGCGCGGGCACGCCATCGCTGCCACCGCTCGATGGGCTCCTCGGGTACGGCCGATTTTGTCCTATCTCTCTCTCTCTCTCTTTCTGCCTTTCTCTCTCCCTCTCTCTTTCTCTCTCCCTCTATCTCTCCCTCTCTTTCTCTCTCTCTCTCTCTCTCTCTCTCTCTCAGTAGTTCTCTCTCTCTCTCTCTTTCTCACTCGTTCTCTGTCTCCAGTTCTCTCTCTCTCTCTCTCGTTATCCCCCTTTCGTTGTTTCTCTCTCTCTCTCTCTCTTTATCGCTCTCTCTCTCTCTCTCTCTCTGTATATACTCATCTTTCTATGTATCTATGTATATAGTATCAATTTAAATGTATATGCTATAGGAGTATGTCATCAAATGTCATATAATAGACGGGCATAAAAATAAGAGCTGCACTATAACGTGATGCAATGTAATGTGAATCAATACAATACAATGAGCAGAGATGTAGTATTGAACCATGCACTGTAAAATGAATGCGATGCAATACAATACATGATTGAATGCTGGACGATCGTATGAGATGATATAAAACAATCTAATATGGCATGATGAAATACATAACAATATATCATGGCATCATAAAATAGAATAGCACACATAATACTATAACACGGCATGTTAGAACATGTGAAAACAACAGTGATGTAAAACACGTACCATGACACACATTATACAACATCCTGGAATATAGCAAGGCTTTCATATACTATAACAGAATGCAATACGATATCATAGGGCATAATCGAACATAGTGTCAGATCCATTGTATGGTAATGCATGAGGTAATACCATATAGTATGATACCATCAAACATCCTATAATACAATAGATGTGCGTATATAAATATACGGTACTGTATATGATATAATGGAATAAACTGTGATATCGTAAAATACGGAAACAAGAATAAAAATATAATGTGGTGCATTAAAAGGTGATATAAAAGAGAATACCATAAACTATAGCACATTAAAATTAAACACAAAACATACAATACAACACAATGCAATATAATTTAATATTCGGAAAAATAGAGCACCCTAGTATGATAGGAGATAATATACTAGAAGACAATATGACAAACAATGCTATCGTATACTATGATAAAACAAAATATCCGCCGGCCCCCTTGTGGGGCCACCAGGCTGTAGGGCGAAGGTTCGCAGTTTCCTGTACCAGTTGCAGCTTCCAGTTTCCACTGTTACAGTTCTGCTTCTTGCTGCTTACTGTTCCTTGTTGATGGACCGCGCGAGGGGGGGGAGGCCCAAACGGGCAGGTTTAGCACGCCCTGAGCGTGTGCTCTGAATTGCTGGGGTAGGTAAAAATTTACACCCCTCACGCAGATCGGCGGGATCAGGGTGCAAAAACACAAGGGATTTGCCACATTTCTGAAACTCGGTGGCACCCCTCACGCAGATCGGCGGGGTCAGGGCCCAACAACATATGGGATTTGCTGTATTTCTGAAATTTGCTGGCACCGCTCACGCAGATCGGCGGGGTCAGGGTCCAAAAGCACATGGGATTTGCCACATTTCTGACGTTCGGTGGCACATTCACGCAGATCGGCGGGGTCAGGGTGCAAAGACGCAAAGGATTTGCCACATTTCTGAAACTCGGTGGCACCCCTCCCGCAGATCGGCGGGGTCAGGGCCCAAAAACACAAAAGATTTGCCGCATTTCTAAAATTCGCTCGCACCCCTCACGCAGATCGGCGGGGTCAGGGTCCAAAAGCACATGGGATTTGCCACATTTCTCAAATGCGATGGAACCCTCACGCAGATCGGCGGGGTCAGGGTCCAAAAACAAATGGGATTTGCAACATTTCTGAAATTCGATGGCACCCCTCACGCGGATCGGCGGGGTCAGGGTCCGAAAACCAAGGGGATTCTCAACATTTCTGAAATTCGGTGGCACCCCTCACGCGGATCGACAGGGTCAGGGTCCAAAAACACATGAGATTTGCTACATTTCTGACATTCGGCGGACTCCTCACGCAGATCCTTAGGGTCAGGGTCCAAAAACACAAGGGATTTGCAACATTTCTGAAATTCGGTGGCACCCCTCACGCAGATCCGTAGGGTCAGGGTCAAAAAACAACTAGGTCCCGACACTGCTTCACGGCGGCGCCGAGACCTCATGATTTAGCTTTTGCATCTCCCATTATCCGAGACAGGGGGCCAGCGGCATGGGGCGAAGCCCTTACGGTATAATACAATAACGTTCTAGACATGACAATACAATGTCATATAGTGATTAGAATATATTGCTATCTATTCACAGGAACTTCAGCGGGGATCAGGAAAGAACACATCGACCCCCAATCGCACATTGATCGCCGGTAGGGACCCGACAGCCCGCCTCGCCCATGAATGTGCGGATTCCCTATCGGGAGCCACTCGCCGATCTATCAGCGATGCATCGCCGATTCTAAGTCGATGCTTCCCCCCTGAACCGATCCCCCCCTGACGTTGCCCCTGATCTATTTGTTTGTTCTCTCTCTCTCGATGTGTGTGTGTGTGTGTTTGTGTGTCTGTGTGTTTCTCTCTCTCTCTCTCGCTCTCTCTCTCTCTCTCTCTCTCTCTCTCTTTCTTCCTCTGTATATATACGTATATATATATATATATATATATATATATGATATATGTGTGTATTCCTATCCTGTTTGTTTACAAGGCTGGGGACCCCACCCCTCCCCACCCCCGACGAATTTCGACCACCCTGGGCGCCCAAGAGGCCCCCAAGATGGCCCCAAAGAGGTTAAACCCGGTTCCAAAACGGCCAAAGAACGCTCCATAACGCCCCTGCACAATCGCCGTACCCGTAATTCATTCCATCTCCGTACCTTTCTCACCGCCCTCCTCCCCCCTCACTCCTCACTCCTCCTTCTCTCGCCGGGTCGTCGGAGGCGGGACCGCGCACGAGCGCCTTCCGTTCGCTGAGTGGAGACGCGCTCCAATCCCAATTACGAAGCTGTGCCACGGCCGGCCCTTGTGCCGTGAGAGGGGGAGGATGGGAATGGGTGGGGCCCGCTCACTCGCTCGGCCTGGCTAGCTTGACTCCCCGCTCCTCACTCCTCCTTTCCCCCCGGGTCTCCTCCCTGCTGCCCCCGCATGGCCTAGAGCAGGGCGAGTTGAGGCCACGGTAGCTCAAAATCTGTACCCAGAACCCCTCCCGGGGTCCAAACGCACAAGTTGTCCGAGCTGCGTCCAGCCGTGGCGACGAGGGGGCCCCCAGAAGGCCAACTGCGGTTGTCTCAACTCGCCCTCTGAACGTCCTGCCCCTCCTTTTCAAAATTTCCTCGGCCTCCCGTGCTGGATCCTCAAAACCTGTCAGTGCGGGGAGTCGGCCGCGGAGGGCGTCTCTCGGGCTATGCCGCAGGAGACCCCTGCGAGGCCCGGACGCTCGACTCGGCCTGGGCCGTGCGGAGCAGGGGCAAACTAAAAAATCGTTGTGCTCACGGAGGGCCCCGATGACGGTCATGACGGTCAGGAACTGCTGCTTGGCGTGTCGCGGCGGCGGCAGCGGCGTCAGACTATGCCCTGCGAGCGGATAGCGTGCCGCTCCGCTCGGCGGGGCGGGAGGTCGGGAAAGGCTCGCGACGTTGACGCCTGGGGACTGGGGCGGGGATAGCGTGTCGCGCAGGGGCGTGGTGGGCCAGGACTGGCAGCGCGACACGCTAAGCCAAAGTTCCTGCCCGCATGCACCTGCTGCGATCCTGGCCTGGCCGACTCGATGATCCTCAGATCGTCTGCTAGCGCCAACATGCGCTTGCCCTCCGAAGCCCTTCAGTACGACGCAGGCAGTGCAATGAGGGCCGACACAGGCGACATCGGTGTAGCAGAACGGGGCAGCACACACAGCGGGCTAACACACGTCCAGAGGATCATCGACCGATCCTGGGCCCAGAATGGGCTTGGCCAGGATCGGTGCAGGCGCAAGTGCATCGTCGGCACCTTCCGAGCCTCGTTTACCTCCGGGAACCTACTCGGCTCTGCGGGAGGAAGAAGATCGGCGGCGCACCTCAATGATCATCGTCACCTGGATTTCGGGTCATAATTCGAATCTCTGGCGGCCGTTCGGGATGATCCAGGCACCTCCGGAAGCCTCTCGGCGAGGCACAGCTGCAGGAAAGCACCCCGAAGCTGGAAAGCCGCCGAGAACCGCCGAAAATGCTGGAAAACCTCGAACCTCGAACCCGAAACTCTTGGCGGCGCGCAGAGGGGTGTAGGGGGAGAGGGAAAGGGTTCTTCGAAGGAGGCTGCTTCTCAGAAGGCCCTGGCCTCACACCTACAGCCAAGGCCCGCGCCTTCTGAGAAGCAGGGGTGCTTCTAAGAAGCATTCCCCCCTCCCCCCACCCCCCTCTGCGCGTGGCCGATCCCCACCAGGGCGCGCCGCCGAGAAGAGCAAATTGCAGAGGTAAAAAATGCATCCGCCGGGGGCGCCAGCGGGCGCGCGCATCCGACAGCGGCTGGCCTCCCAACGAGCGAGGCCCTCACAACCTTGACGACGCTGCGTGACGGCACACGCCACCAACGCCCCTACGGCAGAGGTGGAGATATGGTGGGGGCATTTGGCAAGGAATCCTTGGACAAGAATGAAGCAACGAACAATGACATAAACATAAAAACTCTGCGGTCCGCGCGGACCTCCGAGATGTTATGCTTATGTCATTATTCGTTCCCCTATGGAAGCTGGAAGAACTCGAATCGTGGGTCGGCCATGGACGTCACCGCCGCCCGCATTGGATGAGGAATCCTCAGCGGCCTGCAGCCTCCTGGGCACATTCCTTCACGAACGCCCCCCCCCCGAAGGCAACCACATGTGAGCCCTACCCCTGCAGGTCAGACTTCTGAACAACTGGCTGGGGTTCAGAACGTGAAAGATATCTGCGGCCAAATGAGCCTCCCCAGCATCGAGTGAACCCGCAGGGGTAGGGTTCGCACTTGGTCTCGGACTCAAAACCTTGACGACGCTGCGTGCCGGCCCGCGCTGCCCACGCCCACGCGGCGGAGGTGGACAGGCCGCGTGCTGGCGACTGGCGGCGCGCAGTAGGGAGGCCAGAGCGTCGGGGGGACCCCAAGCAGTGCGGTGACAACACCGCGTGCTGAGTCAGTGGGGACTCTGGATGATCCTCAGAACGTGTGTTAGCGCAAGCGTGTGATTGTCCTCCGAGGCCCTTCAATACGACGAAGGCGGCGCAAAGAGGGCCGACGCACGCTGCGCGCCATCAGCGGAACCGAACGGGGTACACACACGCTTGGGCTAACACACGTCCAGAAGATCATCGATGTTCGGGGTCACCGCACGGTGTTAGAACTCGGGTCGTTATCCGAGCCCGCCTGGGACTGCTGGGGCCCTCCAAGATCCCAGGACCGTGCGTTGACAGACCACGCGGTGAGGCCTCCTGGGATCTCGAGGTCACCGCGCGGTCGGTCGGCCACCTCTCGGTTATTGGGACCCCCGAGAGCGGCAGGAGGGCGGCTCGGCTCTCGGGTGGGGTGCGGGCCGCGTGCTCTTCGAAGGGCTCGGGCCCCTCTCATCGGGCACACGCTGGCATGGGTCGGGGAAAGTACCCACTGGTGCTTGAGACCAGCGCCTGCTGATCTGTTTCGCGACGGAGCACGTCGACCTGTTCGTATGGAAACGGGGCCCTTCGCCAATCCACGCGCCCTGGTCCGTGCTTTGCGCTTCCTCGACCTGAGAAGCCCCCCCGTGCCCAGCTGCCACGATACGCAACACGCAACACGTAGCGTAGTGGTACGGAGCTCAACACGCAGACTGAAAACGTAGGTCTGACGCGATGCGCTCGCCAAATCGTGGGCCAATACGTTGAGCCGACACGCAGCGTATTGACACGGATGTGTTGAGCAAGGTACGTGTTACGTATCAACACGAGCGTGTCGATGCAGCTCAGCCCCCGTGACTTCCAGGGGGGTCCCCCTCCATCGCCCTGAGGCCCCCCGCTGCTCGCCGAAGGCATGACGAGCAGCACGCACGGGTCGCGCGCCCAGCACTGGCTCACCCCACGGCGCCCGCGAGGGCTCACGCGGACATGGTGAAGTCGACGCCCTCGATCTTGTCCTCGCACTCCTGGTACACCTGCTGCAGGCGCTCCAGGTTCTCCTCGCTGGTCTCCCAGTACCCTTTCTGGTTCGCCTCCAGGAAGGTGGTGATCATCTCGCGCAGTGCTTCTGGGTTCTTGTCCATCATCCTCTGCCGGATGCTCTCGTCTGTGATGTAGGTCTCGTTGGCGTCCTCGTACACGAAGTTGTCCACGGCGCCCGCCGTGGTGCTCCAGCCGTACGTGTAACGCAGACGCTTGGTGATCTCCCGCACGCCCTCGTACCCGCTCTTGAGAGCCGCCTCGTAGAACTTCGGATTTAGCAGCTTCGTGCGCGAGTCCAAACGCACCTGCGCGGACAACGAGCGTACCTGCGAGTTGGCAGTGGTGGTGTCAGCGATGAAAGCACCTGGCTTCTTGCCATCATCACGGAGGTTCTCGACCACCTTGGTCGGGTCGTTGTCGAAGTAGTGGGACACGTCCGTCAGAGAGATCTCGCTGCTGTCCAAGTTCTGGAAGGTGATGTCAACCTTCTTCAGGGAGGACTTGAACAGCTCCGTGGACTCCGTCAGCTCACCTGGTGCGTCGGAGCTGAGGGCGAAACCCTTGCGGGTCAGGAACTGTTCCTGAAGCTGCGCCTCGTCGATGTTGCCACCGTTCTCCACAGCAATGCCCACGTTCGCAGAGTAGGAGCCAGCCGCGTTGGAGAAGACGCGGGTGGCGGCCTGGCGCAGCGAAATGCCCATCTCCTCTGCCTGCTCTAACGCGTGCTTGCGCACGAAGTTCTGCTCGATAGGCTCGTCGGCTTCGGCCGCCATCTTGATAGCGCGGTCCAGCAAATTCATCTGGTTGACGAAGAGGTCTCGGAAGACACCCGAGCAGTTGCACACCACGTCGATGCGAGGGCGGCCCAACTCCTCCAGCGGGATGAGCTCAACCTTGTTCACGCGACCCAGGCTGTCTGGCACCGGCCTGGTACCGACCAGCGCCAGCACCTGCGCGAGGCTCTCGCCGTAAGTCTTGATGTTGTCGGTCCCCCACAGCGTGAAGGCGATGGATTCGGGAAATTGGCCCTGCTTCTCGAGCCCCTCGAGCAGGCGGTTCACCACGACCAGGCCCACGTCCGCGGCAGCCTTGGTGGGGATCGACTGGGGGTCCAGCGCGTGCATGTTCTTGCCGGTGGGCAGCACGTCTGGGTTCCTGATGGGGTCGCCGCCCGGGCCGGGCTCTATGAACTTGCCGTCGAGGCCATCGAGAAGGCCAGGCAGCTCGTTGTTGCAAACCACCTGAACCAAGCATACCTGCAGATACTCGAAGAGCGGCTTCAGGTCCTCCTCGCGTGCGTCGGGGAAACCCGCCTCGGCCGCCGCCTTCTTCCACGGAGAACCGCCTCCGAAGAAGTTGAAGAAGTCGCGCAAGATCGGGTTGGGCTTCTCCACGCGGCCCTCCGAGTTGGTTGACTCACTGACTAGCGACCGGACCGCAGCTCGGCTTGCCTCGACGATCTGCTGCAGCCTGGTGACGTCCTCGAAGACACCGGAGTCGGAGTTGCGGTAGACCGTCTCGACGTCCATGCCCACGGATTCGGCGAGGATGCGCGGCAGGCTCTTGACTGGTGGGTTGAGGTCCGGGCGGTCCAGCTGCGCAATGTTCACAAGGGTTGCCACGCTCTCTTCTGCGGTGGGCGGCACGCCGATGCGGTGCAGCCCCATCGGCAGCGCGCGCGATTCGATCTCCATCAGGCGACGGTACACCTTACCGACGACCAAGTCGCGCGCCTCGATAGACAGGGCCTTCATGTCGTCCTCCTCTGACGGCAGGTCCTCGATGTCCTTCTCGAGGTTGCACGTCCTGGCCGTTGCGACGATGGAGGCGACGATAGAAGCACCGCGCTGTTCGTTATCCCGAAGGCCTTGGTAGGACTTCACGAGCTCGCTGAGCTCCTGCAGGCCCTTGTACAAGCCCGCGTTGTCGGCTGGCGGGGTGAGGTAGGAGATGGTGGAGGCGTAGGAGCGGCGCTTTGCGATGGTGGCCTCGGACGGGTTGTTCGCAGCATAGTAATACAAGTTCGGCAGCACGGATACCAAGCGATCTGGGTAGCAAGAGCCCGACATGCCCACCTGCTTTCCGGGCATGAACTCCAGCGAGCCGTGGGTGCCAAAGTGAAGCAGCACGTCTGCCTTGAAGACGAACTCCAGATACGTGTAAAACGCCGCAAAGCCGTGGTGTGGCGAGGCGGACTTGGCAAAGAGCAGCCGCATCGGATCCCCCTCGTAACCGAACGTGGGCTGCACGCCCAAGAAAACGTTGCCGAAACGCTTGCCGTACACAAGCAGGTCCTTGCCATCCGTGTTGAGGGTGCCTGGGGGTGGGCCCCAGTTTTCGTACAGGTCCTTGCTGTATGGGCAGAGGGTCTCGTACTCGTCGCAGCTCATCTTGTACTCGACGTTGAGGTCGGCCATGGAGTACTCCTGCAGCGGGTCCTCCAGAATGGACTTCTGCAGGCCCTCGACGTCGTCGGGGAGCTCATCGATGGTGTACCCCTTCTGCTTCAGCTCCTTCAGCACCGAGTAAATACTTCCGAACACATCCAAGTACGCCGCAGTGCCGACGTTGCCCTTGTCGGGTGGGAATTGGAAGAGATTGATCGCCACCTTCTTGTCCTTGTTCTCCTTCTTGCGCAGCCTGGCCCAGTTCAGGGCGCGCGTCGCCAGAGAGTCGATGCGGTCGGGCATGGGAATCGAGCGCCCGCTCGTGCCGTCGCGGCCAGAGAAGATCAAGGGTTCGATCGCGCCGTCGATCTCTGGCAGCGCCACCTGCAGCGCCACCTGGACAGGGTGCAGCCCCAGCTGGCTATTCTGCCACTCCGTGAACGACTGGAACACCAGCGGCACGCTGACGAGGTACGGGCGGTTGACCTGCTTCAGCACCTGAGCGAAGTGCCCGAGCTCTACACTCTTGCCCCACCCAGGCCGCCAAACTTCGCGCATCGCGCCCCGCGGTGCGCGACGCGTGACTGCCCTCGCGCCCTCGCCGGGCCACCTCGGAGAGCCGCAGCTCGATGGACCAGACCGCGGCGCGCGAAGCGCGACTATCCTCGGGCCCTCGCGGGCGACCTCTGGGGCCCTGGGCCCCTCCAGGGCCCAGGGTTGAATGACAGGCCGTGCTGGCCAGGCCAGGATGGATCAGTGCCGCCAGCATGCTTTGGCATTCCAGTGGCACCTCCTTCGCCTTCGCGGCGTCTTGCGAGGCGGGCCCGCCCACCAGGCTGAAGCCGGTGAGGTTCACGAGCACATCGCAGGCCCCCTCGAAAGTCATCGGGTCCAGCAGGTAGTCCTTCACGGGCTGCGAGAAGTCCAGGCCGCCCGTGTACACGCAGGCGATGCGCGCGCCGCGGCGCTCGATCTCCTGGACCATCGCGACGTAGTGCCCGTCGTCCTGGGTTGCGATGTGTGATTTCTGGAGGATGACGCCCACCAGGGGCGCGTCACCAGGGATGTCGGTGAGAGGAAGGTGGACACCGTTGTACCACTCCTTGTACTCACCCATGGTTTGGAAGATCTCTGGTGCCAGCGGGTGCCAGATGCCCTGTTCAGGGAGCACCACAGGGTCCATCAGCTTCTCCTCGTCGATGAAGCCTGGGCGGACGCTCTGGACGTATCCAGCCGATACCCGCAACAGCATCGCCTCGAGGTTTTCACTGGTGCCGCCGAGCCAATGCTGCAGGGACACGATGAACGTACGGGCATCCTTCGCCTGGTCTCCGGGAAGGAACTTCAGCACCTTGGGCAGCGTCCTCACCAGCTTCAGAAGGCTGTCCTGGAAGGCACCCCCCGAAGGCGACGGCTTGCCCTTCTGGAGGCTCTGCTGGCGGAGGTCCTTCACCTGCTGCGCGAAGCCGCCCAGCGGACCGCCGGTGATGGCGGTCAAGTCGAAAGTGCCGAGCTTGTTGAGCTTCATCACCTCTGGCATGGACGGGAAGCACAGGCACGCGTCCAGGCGATCGCGCTGCGGCTGCACGATCTCCACCAGCTTCTCGGCGAGCTCCTGCACAAAGATGAGCGAGCACACGAAGACGTTAGCGTCGGCGAGGTCCCTCTTCAGCTCCTCCTGCACGCTGGGGTCGCGGATTTCCTCCAGGAGGTAGCCCACGCACTCCGCGCACACGCCCTTGTTGGTCTTGTTGATCTGGCGCACCGCGGCAGTCATGGACGCCTGGTACTGTGACTCCAGAACGACGTAGACGATCTTGACGCAGTCGCGGCCGCCCTTCCAGAGGCCTCCCAGATGGGGTCGGAGCAGATGCGGTCGGAGGATCGCCGATGCATCACCGATGCATATGCGATGCATCGACGACGTCAGCAGGTGAGCGTTTTCTTATCCGGCGGTTCGACATTGGGCGGAAGGGGTGGAGAGGGAGGGGTTCTGGCTCTGGACCTGTGCATAATGCGACTGTTTGCAACAGTGCGTCCTGTGGGGAAGCCTCCACCTGCTCGAAACAGGCGACGAAAACAGCCAAGATCTACTCCATGGGGAGAGGAGGGGGGGAGAGGTGCGAGGGCCAAGCGCCGATCGGCAAAACAATGAATGAGAAAACAATCACCAGTGCATCGGCGAAGCTGGCGCAGAGAAAATCGGTCTCCACATCGAGCCATATCGCCGATGCATCGGCGATGCGGCGCGACCCTCCGGCCCTATATCTGCTCCGACCCCGTCTGGGAGGCGTAGACCTTCTGCTCCTCGGTGAGCTCGACGCGGCGAGAAGCGGTGTTGGCGCTGGTGTACCCGCCGAAGCCGCCGCCGCCGAGCCCCGCCATCTCGTCGCTGCCGGCGTCCTCCGCCACCTCATTTGAATAACCAAGAAGGACCCCTAACCCTTTGGGAGGGGACCTAAGTTAGGAGGGCCAAAAACATTAGGGATAGGGGGGGTCTCTTATATGCAGATGTATCAAGCTGAACCGCCCAGAACAGACCGCCCAGAAGGACTGCCCCTGATTCGAAGACGGGGACCTCAGCGTGGCCACGTCTTCGTCGTGTTACTTGGGCTAGGGGTCCCTGCGTGCTCGGTGATCCTTAGCCGCGGGGGGACCCGGGCCCCGGTGGGAGCCTCCCGGACCCCTCGGGGCCTCCGCCCTGGACCCGGGACTCGCCCCGAGAGCCGCCTCTGGACCTCCGCCCTGGGGCCCGGGAGGGCAGGAGCGGGCCCGAGAGCGGGGCCCGAGAGCGGCGCGAGCGGCCTCCCTGAAGGACCCCTCCCCGCCGAGGCCCCCTTCTCCTCCGAGGCTCGACCCCGCCAGGATCAGAACCCGGAGCCCCGGGCCCCCGCCCTCCTGCAGCACGTCTCGATCCGGATCGATCCGTGAGGGTCCCCGGGGCCCGCATCTGGGCGAGAGCGCCTGGCGTGCTCAAGTGGCGACGCCGATAACTGGTTTGTCAATGCGCGGTCCCAGGAGGTCCCGACCCCGTCCACAGGGCCAGCTTTTCATCCTGGGTGATCTCTTGACGGTCCCGGGGCCTGGCGAGGGCCCCCAGAGGCCGAAAACGGCGAACAGCCTGCGTCCTGCTTCCTTCAACACGCTAGAGGTATGGCTTCCCCTTCACGGCGGTCCTTGGCGTCCAGGGTGGCGACCCGCCGGGCCGACTTCCTCTCCTCGAGGAACAAAAAACTGCATACACATAATTTCTCGGAGGTCCGCGCGGATTTCTTGGATCGGCGCTTGACCACACGACTGCGCACCAGCTCTGTAGCTCGGCTGGAGCTGGAGTAAAGCACATCGTAAAAGCTCAGATGGGAACCAGAGCTAGAGGAATTCGGGCACAGGACGGAGCTAGTGAGCCGACCCGACCATAGGGAAGATGTGACGACCTAAGCCTTGTTTCCGCAAGACTGCACCCAGCCGCCAGGCCCGGGAAACCCTCGATCTGAGGCAGCGCCGTGACTGTCTTCGACTGATCCTGGAGTTCGTCAGTGAGGTCATCGTGCCTGCCTGTTTTCATGCAAAGTATGTTGCCCTATGGGACTACGCTGCGCACAGTGGTCTCACCTCTCGACATTCGAACGGCTTGAGCCCGAGAACGAGCCTGAACCTGGGCCTGGGGACGGGCCTGAGCCCGAGCCCAAGCCCGAGCACGAGCTCGAGCCCGCACCGGAGCCCGAGCCCGAGCCAGAGCCCGAGCTGGAGCCCGAGCATGAGCCGGGGCCCAGCTATGGGCTCTGGTAGAGCCCCTCGTGGTGGCTCTACCAGGAGCTCTACCAGAGTCTCTACCGCAGTTCGGCGTCCATGAGCGCGCGGGGTCCGCATGTGCGTCGGGTCCGCGTGCGCGTCGGCTCCGCTTGCACAAACCGCGCGGAGCGCGCCACGGACGGCGCCAGAGGCGTCACCAAGGGGGCCCAGCGCCGATCCAAAAAATCTGCGCGGACCTCCGAGAAATCATGTTTATAAAAGCCTCCCGGACGGGGTCCGAGTAGATGGGATCGGCGGATCGCGCCGCATCGCCGATGCATCGACGACGCATCAGCGATGCATCGGCGATGCCGGCGGCGCATCGGCGACGCAAGCGTGGGGAAAATCTGGCTACACATCGAGCCGCATCGCCGATGCATCGGCGATGCGGCGCGATCATCAAATCCCATCCCCAGACATCCGGCGTCTCGATTTTTGCCCAGAGCTGATGCACCTCCCAGACCTCCGACGTCGTGGTACGTTCCTGACTTCGACCCCAAAAAAATCTCGATCCGTTTCCCCGGGACCAATCTTTCACCCGGGACCAATATTTCATCCTGAATCGTTTCTTGACGGCCCCGAGGCCCGGTAAAGGTCCCCCGAGGCAGAGACCAATTACTATTTCCGCCGGACTTCCGTACAATTGCCGGAAACATAAACAAAACCTTGCATTATACGAATGTATCGCATGGCGCCGCCTGGGCGGAAACTGGATGAATCCCCGTACAAAAAGCAACAAATCGCTGTACGCGTGCTGGTGACGCCCTTGCCGATGTGGCTTCTGCAGAGCTTAGGGGGTGCAGCTCTTGAACTGGCTACGACGTGCAGATGACGCTGGCGGTGTGCTGCCCGCGCCGAAGCGAGAGCGCCATTTGGACGGACTTGCGGCCATTGTGCGGAAGTTCGGCCCGCATAGTAGAGAAGAACCTTCAGTCATGACTCTTTCAGGACTCGAGGGGATCTGAGTTTTTTGCTCTTCGCTTTCCCGGCGGGCGGCGCGGCGGGCGCCAGCGGCGCCCACGAGCGCCCCGCCCACGCCCGCGCACACGGCCGGGAGGGCCGCACCCTCGGCGGCGCTGCTGCCCTGGGCGCCCGCGGGGGCGCCCCGCAGCGAGCCCGCGTTGGGGCTCGCGAGCGCCTGCTTGGCCGCTGGTGCCTGCTCGCGAGCGGCCTCCCCTCGCTCCTTCCATCCTCCTCCTCCTGCTCCTCCTCCTCCTCCTGTACCTCCTCCTCCTCCTCCTCCTCCTCCTCCTCCTCCTCCTCCTCCTCCTCCTCCTCTCCTCCTCCTCCTCCTCCTCCTCCTCCCTCCTCCTCCTCCTCCTCCTCCTCCTCCTCCTCCTCCTCCTCCTCTTACTGCTCGTCCTCCTCCCCCCCCTCCTCCTCCTCCTCCCTCCTCCTCCTCCTCCTCCTCCTCCTCCTCCTCCTCCTCCTCCTCCTCCTCCTCCTCCTCGATTCAGGGGGGGTAAATCGAGAATCTCTGGATCCGGGCGGCTCTGAATGTCTCGGGCGCCGCGTCAGAGCGTTCCGGAACGCTCTGGGAGCGTTCCGGAACGCTCTGGAACGGATTCAGCCTCGTCCTAGCCTCGTCGGACCCAGACATCCAGCGTCACGGAAAAAATCGAGGCGGGCGTGTTGCACCAGTTTCGGCCTCTCGGGGCCCTGGGCTGGCCCCATGGGGACCGTCAGAGAGAGCGACCCAACGTGAGAAACCAGTCCGGGGGAAGTGACGGAGAGGTCTGGAGCCCGTGTGTCGAAAAAATCGGAGCGCCGGATGTGCGGGGAGGACCCTCCCAAATCTCTGGCCACATGTCTTTTCCAGTCTCGTCGTTTTTGTTCCTCGACTTATCGGCCCTCGGGGGCCGTCTTCGGGCCCCGAAGCCACCAAAAATGGTTCCGGAAGGAAACCCAACTCCTGGGGAAAGGGTCGGGACCTCTGGGGCCGCGGGCTGCGAAAAACATATCGGCGGATGGCATCCGCCAATCTGTTTTCGCGGACAGATCGGCGGAAGACACCGCGGAGGCTTCGGTACGGATCGGCCCTGACATTGTCAGTACCCAAGCCTCCGCGAGGCTCGACGCCGAGGCACCGATCCCATATCTGGATGCGCGGTCGCACGCCCTCTCCTCCAACGCCGCCGTCTTCTCATGGCGCCAGCCCCCGGGGATATCGATCCTTTCCCTGGGGCCAGCATCTCCTCCCGAGTCGACTCTTGACGGTCCCAGGGCAGGGAAACGCCCCCCAGAGGCCGAAGGCAGCGACAAATCGGCCGTCGCAATTGTTGTGGCGTCGCTTGGGCCTGTACGTGCGTGCGCTCCGCGCGGAGCACCCTCGCAGAGCCGCTCCGTATCCGTGGGATCGCAGCCGAGGGTCGCTGGCTCAGAAGGGTCGGTCTGCAACCCGCGCCCCCGGGGGGCGGGCGAGGACCTCGAAAGAGCTTCTCCTCCATGCGGGGCCATCGAGCGTTCGGCGCAACGTGATGCGGCATCAAGCCGCAACGGCGCAGATCGCCAACCACACCCCAACGCAGCCACAGCCACGTGCGCAACGTAGCCACGAACTTATCCCTATCCCTAATTAAGATTGACAGGCCAAAGGGGGATGACCATCTGAGGGATGCGCCCTCAGAATCTGAGGGAATCGTTGAGATCGGCCCCAAGAGAAGGAGATGCCAAGCAGAGGGACAGGGATGTGTTCCAGGCAGGTAAGTGCGGTCGCCGAGAAGGGTCCGAACCGCGAGACCGTGGACGCGGGCGCCCGCTGCCTGTGGGGGTGGGGCCACGAACGCCCGGGCCGCGGCGGGGGCGACCGATCCCTGCATGGCCTCTGGCTGCTGGTGGGCGTAACAGACGCCTGGGGACGGACCCAGACATCCAGCGCCTCGAAAAGATCGAGACGGCGGCCTTTCTCATCGTCTTCGACGTCTCGAGGCCCTTTCCCAGGCCTCGGGACTGACATAAAAAAACTGCTCGAAAGGAGAAACCCGTCCCGTGGAGCTGGTCGAGAGGTCGGGGGCCCATCGCGGAAAAATCGAGACTCTGGACGTCTGGGGAGAAAGTGGGCAAGAACGCCCGACTGCCGGCGGCGCGGCCCTTGAGACAAAATTGCTACACTTGCTCGGCGGAGTGATCCACATCGGATGGGGGGGAAGAAAACGATGACCATGACCACGACTGAGCGCGGCAACGTCGGCATCTGGCCTTTGTCATCGTCCATCTTGGTCATCGTCAACTCGTGGATCGCCCTGGCCAATCGGCGACGACAGGGATGGGCCATGACCAAGACCTGCATTGGCAAGGTCCCGCGACATCTTGGTCATGGTCACCCTGTTTCTTCCCTCGACTGAGGGGGCACTCCCCCCGGACCTGCACGGATCCAGAGACTCGACTGGGCTCGACCAAATTGTGGTTGTCTCCTTCGGACGGCCACAATCCGCTCAAAATCGGTTTCCGGAGCACCCACAGTTCCGAAGATGAGGGGAGTGCTGAGCCTGCGAAGTGGGGAACGGCTGTCCAGGCAGTGAGAGGGGAGGCTGCTGAAGCCACGACTGTGCGATCGACGACGACGATTAGGATGACGATGGTGAAAACTGTTTCTATAATAGTCGAATGCTTACGGGGCGAGACGTGCGGCCCAATGCTCAACACGTGTCGCAGGGGAGGCTCCCCCTAAAAATCATGTTATAGTCGACCGCCGCTCCACTGCGGCGAGCGAGCTATACAAACTATACACATATATTCAAACGGCACACAGGAACCGCTAGCAAGCAAGCGTCTGGGGTTCTCCAATATGAAAAACGCCGCTGGTGATCAAAACGGGCATCGTCTTCAGATTGGACAAACAGTCGACGGCGGTAACAAGTATATGGTTGCCAGCATGGACGCCAAACAAGAAATTCTCGCATTCTGAACAAGCGGTATACCTGGAGCAAGCTGCGTGGTTCACTCCACGTGGTGCACGCTATGAGGTGCAACATATGCGGTCTATGCTGTGTGGCATCCCCTGTGTGGTGCAAACTCTGCTTCGAAATCTACGTGGCGCCGTTGAATCATGCGGTGCGTTCCATGTGGCGCATGCTGTGTGGTGCAAGCTTTGTGGCCAGTTCCATCTGGAAAGGGTCCATTCCACTGGTTGCGCAATCATCCCACCCTCCCACCCACAACTTGTTTTGCACAACCCGTGCGGCCGCGATTGCTGGGACTACCTGGCGCTGGCTGGCGCACCTCTGCGGCTGCGCTGGCGCGCGCAAGCAAGAGTGCAAAGCGGCCATCTGGATTTGCATAGCCAATGCGGCCGCGATGGCGCGTACGTCTGGGAACTTCCCAGCGCATGTCAAAGACCGCGCTGGCGCGCGGGCACTTCAGTGCAGGTCGGAGACTGACTCGGGCGGGCCCGATATCATGATGACGTCGCTACCGGCGGCAACGATGATGATGATGATGGTGGTGATGATGATGCTGATGATGATGATGATGACGGTGATGATGGTGATGATGATGATGATGATGATGATGATGATGATGATGATGGTAGCGATGGCGGCGGCAATAATTACGATTACCGATACTGGCGACGACGATGATGATGATGTCCATGTGTAATGCGATTTACGGATGGCGGCGGCAATGGCGGCCAACGAGGATGACGATAACGGCGGTGATGCGGCGGCGCTGATGCTGGTGATGGTGAGGAAGTGGGCGCGCGGAAATGCAACAAAAAAAACTGGCAAATCTTCTAGTGGAAACCATGTGGATGTTCGTATGTTGTTGCAGAGCTCTGTCTTGAAATGCTTCGGAAACCAACGGTTGGGGAGGATTTCGACACGCGGGCATGGTGGCGCGCGCGTGTGGCCCGCAGGATATCATGTGATACGGATTCGTACACTGGGCGCATGCTGGATCAACACGGTTGCACTGAGCGGCAAGATAAGAATGCAGGTGTTGGACGAGATGCCGGTGTTGGACGAGGTTCTGATGGTTTCAGCATGCATGCGCGTGGACTGGAAATGTGCAAGACTTGTGGGAAACCCACGGGGTTGTGATGATTTCATGTTGAAATACATGCAGAGCTGGTATGTGTTGGTATCATTTCAGCATGTGAGCGCGCGCGGACTTAGTAACAAGTTGTGCAACGACCATGCAAATATGACTTGTCTAGATAAACGAGTGTGACCATTCAATAATTCTCGACAGGGACGAGGGGAACGATATCGGCTTGGCTGGGCACATCGAGACAAAACCATGGGCGGAAAAAACCTCTTCATATTCTCCGAACAGGCTTGCCCTGTAGGAGTCCTGGCTCAAACCCTACTAATTGCTCAGTTCCCCCCCCCCCCTCATTTCTATCCCCCCCCCACTAATTCCTATGGCGATGCCTGTGCCTATGCCTATCCCCCCCCCTTTTTCCAATGGCACCCCCCCATATGTATGCTTGCTTGCTTGCGCGCTTGCTTGCTTGCTTGCTTGCGCGCTTGCACGCTTGCTTGCTTGCTTGCTTGCGCGCTTGCTTGCTTGCTTGCTTGCTTGCGTGCTTGCTTGCACGCTTGCTTGCTTGCTGAGCTGCGGATTCCAAGCATGCTTGATTCCTCTGAATTTTTGATTTCAGTCGTCTAATATATCTGGAATTAACGCTGGCTGGTAGTGTCATTGTTCGTATGGTTGATAGTATTAGCATTGTTCTGATTAGTACTGCTAGCATTATTACGATTGTCCTTCTTAGTATTACTAGCATTAGCCAGAGTATTACTAGTATTGTTTCTCTTAGTCTCAGTAGTAGTAGCAGCAGCAGCAGCAGTACGAGTAGTAGGTAGTAGTAGTAGTAGTAGTAGTAGTAGTAGTAGTAGCAGCAGCAGCAGCAGCAGCAGCAGTAGTAGTAGTAGTAGTAGTAATAGTAGTAGTAGTAGTAATAATAATAAACGTAAACGTAAACGTAAAAGTAAAAGTAGTAGTAGTAGTAATAGTAGTAGCCATCGTAGTAGTAGTAACAATAATGATAATGGTCGCAGTAGGAGTAGTAGTAGTAGCAGAAATAATATTAATAGTAGTAGTAGTAGCAGCAGTACTCATAGTAGTAGTAGTAGTAGTAGCAGCAGCAGTAGTAGTAGTAGTAGTAATAGTAGTAGTAGTAGTAGTAGTAATAAAAGTAGTAGTGGCATGTACTCTTCATATTTGTATTACTAATAGTTCGTCTTTCATCTTAGTATTATTATTCATCATCCTCTTCCTCTCGCCTCCTCTGAAGTGGATTCCTATGTTTTCTCCTCCTCCCTGGGAGGCTGAAGTTGTTTCCCCATGTTTCTTGTGCAAGGCAGGTTTTTCCTGCTCTTCGTCCCGGCGGCGTGCCCCCCCTCCCCAGGACGAGACCACGGAAAAACATAAACAAAAATCAAAGAGGCCCCCAAGAGGCTCCCAAGAGGCCTCCAAACTGCTCCCAAGCGGCCCCTGAGAGCGCTCCGAAGAGAACCGAAGAAGCATCCCTGCGAACTCTGACCCACAACCCAGGCACGCTTGCGGGATGGGCCGAGGGCCATTAGATACAAAGAATGTGAAAATGCGTATATGGGTATGCCATGTACATATGACGAAGACCTCCACAACATCCAACATGCAAGGCAACGCTCAGACATGTACATGAAGAAGCCTGAAAGAACAGGTGACTGTTGGTGGCAGCGATTGGATTGCAATGCCGCAACAGCCAGCCCACGTCATGCGCACTATCTGCCTACTGGCTCAGAGTGGAAAGGGCCTGTGGAGGATCCAAAACCACGGCATGAAGCTCCCGATACTTCCTGCGCAGATCTGGCCCAAAGGGCTCACGACGCGGCCCATGAAACACCGAGGGACCGAGGGACCCACTTGCCGTGAGCCAGAGGGGGGTCCTGAGGAAAACGGATTCTGGACACCCAAGAGCCCCCCTGAGCATTTCAACTGTCCTGGGGGGACCCGAAGGGCCCCGAGAGGCCGTCTTCATAAAACCCCAAGACCCCGTTCGTTGAGGGCCCCGTGTAGCTCATGGCGACACGTCGGCTTTGACTCATCCGAGCCTGCGTGGCCAACGTCGCTGCCGGGGACGCAAGCGCGAGCGCCGGAATGAGCGCAAGCGCCGCAACGATGAGCCAGGACGGCCCAAGCCAGCCGCCGCCGCCGCCACTGGCCTTTGCCGCCGCAGTCATCCCTCCTTCGCCTGCCGCTGCGGCACCGCCAGCGCGGCCCGGGGCCTTCCCTCCCGGCCCTGGGCCCCAGAGCGGGTCGGACACGTACACCAACGAGAAGATCAGGCAGTAGGTGCACCTCACGAACGGCGAAAATATCCAGATCTGGGGCGCAATCCCGCGGATACGCGGTCGCACGGATACGTTCCGCGCGGGGCAGCCGCGAAAAAACACTCCGTATCCACGCGGTCGCGGCTCAGGGGCCCGGCCCGCGAGGCCGCGGACACGGATATGACTTTCGCCCACGAGCACCACTTCGACCCGACGGCCAACGACCCCTCCGTGATCCACAGGGTCAACACCACGCCGAGGAAGACGACGCAGTGCGCCAGCCGGACGCTCAGCTCCCGCATCGTCACGCAGAAGTCCGCGCAGACCACCGCGACCACGATGAGCACCTCCCAGGTCTCGGCGGAGTGCCCGCCCCAGCGCAGCGAGTCGTGCTCCCGAGGGAAGAGGGACTTCTGGATGTCGGTGCAGCCGAAGGCGAAGCTCATCCCGACGCTCGCCAGCGCGTGCGCGGCGATCAGCACCCAGTACGGAGTGCCTGGCACGCCCGCCGCTCGCATACGCTCAGCGAAGAAATCGCGGCAGCCGGGATACGAGAGCTGGTTGCAGAATTGGACGAGCACGATCGCTGGAATCCGCCGACCCCACGGGATCACCGGTGTGGCGTCCAAAACGGCTGCCCCTTCCGCAGGCTCAGGATACTTTCACAGCTTGGGCCCCCAAGAGGTCTCGACACCTTCTGGGAACCCTCTTCTCATCCCGAGCCTTCTTTCGACGGCTCCTGGTCCCTGTAAGAGCCCCAGGCGACCGACAGCGGTCAGAAAGCATTGCGTCGCGACGTTTTCACAAAGGGCTTCAGGCCTGCTCCTCCCCAAATCCTTCCATTGGGAGAGCTCACTTTCGCGGCCTGGGGGGCGAGCGGATCGCCCAACGCTCGTTAAGGGCTTGACGGTTTCTGCTGTCCACCGAATCGATCTGGAGCTTTCAAAAGGGTGTCGCAGATGCATCTGGATATCTCTGGAGTTACCTCGATCGACCTGGACTTGCATCGACTTGCGTACGGATATGTACCTTGATTGATCAGGCTTGACCTCCCAAGTCGACTGGAGAAGAGTCGTCAAGTCCTGAGGGAACTTGGGGGCGCGCAGGTCGCCCAACGAGCCAGAATGGAGCCGAGAAACAGGAGCCGCAGTCCACGGGAGCCTGA
>CAUYUJ010002749.1:62500-86221 GCA_963575745.1 Prorocentrum cordatum
GCACCGCATACGGCGAACGGGGGGGGCCCAGTGGGCCCGCACCAGAGGCCACTCTGGCAAAGCGTCGCGCCGCTTACGTGTAGTCAGTCGACCACCCCCAGCTGGCAGCGAAAAGGGGAGGGCCGTGGGGGGCGAGGCAAGCGGCGTCCTGAAAGAGCCAGGGCGGGGGGCTTCCGAGAGGGCCCGCCGGCCCTCTCCCCCGAGGCCTCCCTGGAGGGCACCTTGGAGGGCAGGGGTGGCAGAGGGGCGGGGCGCCCTTCGCGAATGACCCCTCCCAACCCTCCCCGGGCAGCATGCGACGCGCTGAGGTAAGAAGAGGGGCCTTGCAAGCTGGGAAAGACCTCACGGCCTCGGCCACATGGTGTCCAACCCCCACCGTGGTCCTCGCCCCCCTGTTGGAGCTCTCGGCCGCCGCCGCCCCTCCCCGCGCGCCACAGACCCCGGGACCGCCCGAGAGCGGGGGCAGCCGCATCGAGAACTGCTCCTTGAGCTCAGGGCAGGCGCGGAGCCCGCCGCGCCCAGGCCCCAGCTGCTGCTGGGAGTGCTCGTGCGCCCACCAGAAGAAGATGTCCACGAGCTGTGTCAGGGTGAACGTGGAGAGGTACTTCGCGTACCTCCCCAGATCTCCAACGAGACGATTCTCTCGAACTGGGCATCCTTCCTCGATCCTGGCCCTCAAGGGGCCGCTTCTGGGCCCTGGGGGCCATCAGAAACGGGTCCGGCACGAGGAAATATTCCTTGGGAAGGGGTCGGCACCTCTGGGCGGTGCACTCCCGGACATGCGATGTCTGGATTTGTTCAGCGCGGATCCCAAGAAGTCCCGACGCTTTCCCCAGGACCAGTTTTTCATCCTGAGTCGTTTTTATGGTCCTGGGGCCTACCAAGGACCCCCATGGAATCCCAAAACAGCCCAAAACCGCCCGTCCTGAATCGTTTGGTGCACGAGCAAAAGCACATCGGAGGATGTCAGGGTCTTGGGGGACAGGGGGAAGAGGCCGCGAGAGCCCCTCCCACGGGCCCACTGTGGGCCCCAGCATCTCTGAGGACATCAGATTCCTGGCCTGGCCACAGGCGCCGACATCAACGAAGATACGGCACCCGATGGCCGCCCCACCAGCTTCCCAGGCATCAGTTCTCGAAAAAATCAAGACGGGGAGGGTCCAATACTTTCGGCCTCTCGAGGCCCTTACCGGGCCTCAAGACCCTCAGAAGACGATTCGGGATGAACAACTGGTCCCAGGGGGAAGTGGTCGAGAGGTCGGGGGTCTGTGTCTCGTAGAAATCGAGAAGCCGGAAGTCGGGGTTCCCTCTCCCGAGTACCACCGGTCGCGGACGGAGTAACCGCGCTGCCACAGGTACAGGCAGGCTGCCCACCCGAGCACGGCCGACGCCAATGAAAACTCGATGTTCCAGCACATCTTGTTCGAGAAGAGGCTGCTTGTCGAGGAGTGGATCACCCGATGGCGAGGCAGCCGCAAGCCTCAGCAAAACAGTGCAGCCCTCGAACCAGAATGGCTGGGCGCAGACGTGGCAGGAGAACAATCAATCAAGGCGCAGACGTGGCAGCATGCACTGGGCGTTCATGGCCGTGCGTGCGGGGCATGCGCACTGACAGTCCACCCAAGGGTCACGAAGTCCCAGGCACCTACTACTTTTCCTGGACACCAAGACCAGGAAGCTCCCATGCCCGTTGATGCGATGCGTGAGGTCCTCCAGCACAAGTCACGTACAAAATTGCAGGCGCCCCCTACCCCCAGCTCGGGGAGGCATCCTGGACCCCCTCGCTGGAAGTGGCCCCCCCCCCCTGGTGGTGTTTGGTGTCGCTTCTCCTTCCCCCCCCATCTGCGAGCTCCCGTGCGGGGAGCTCCGTGCTGCTCTCCTGCAGGGAGCGCAGCCGGGGGGGGGGCCGAAGACCGCCTGGGCCGCCCGAGACGTCCTCGGAGAGCGATCCGAGCCCCAAAAACCGCGCGGTGACCCGCCAGGCCCCACCGACTCGCCACGCCGCTGTTGGGTCCCCCCGAGGGCGGCGGGGCACCCCCCGGCGGCGGAGACAAGGATGCAGCAGCTGGGGTCCGGGACATCCC
Organism: Prorocentrum cordatum; assembly: GCA_963575745.1. Lineage (NCBI taxonomy): Eukaryota > Dinophyceae > Prorocentrales > Prorocentraceae > Prorocentrum > Prorocentrum cordatum. The sequence goes on from CAUYUJ010002749.1 coordinate 64,585, forward strand.
GCCCCGCCGCTCTGCGGTGCAGGGCGGCCGCCCACCCCCCTCCCCCGGCCACGGGCCGATCCCCGAGACCTTGGACCCGAACGTGCGCAGGGGACGAAGGACGCCCCGCTCTCCCGAGCCTGCCCCTCCCTGAAAGTGCCCCCCCGGCCGCCGTCGGGCCATACCTCGGCTCTCCGGAGGCCGATCGGGACGATCCGGGCACGCTCTCGGCGAGGCGCAGCTGCTGTCAAGCATTCCGGAGCAGGAAAACCGCCGAGAGTCCACGGGAACGCCCGAAGACGTCGAACCTGGCTCGCGCTGGCCTTCCGCCAGCGTTCGCCAGCGGAGCCACAGCCGTTTCTGGCTGCCGCTAGCTTTCCGCCAGCTTCCGCCAGGGCGAGACGCGCCGAAGGCGAGGCCCGTTCTGGAACGCTCGCGTGACGCGGTGCTCGACCTCGGCGGGCTCTACTCCACAGTCTTCTGAAGGCGGAGCGCGGTGGGGCTGGGCGACTGTGCGCCTCCTCCTCCTCCTCCTCCTCCTCCTCCTCCTCCTCCTCCTCCTCATCCTCATCCTCATCCTCATCCTCATCCTCATCCTCATCCTCATCCTCATCCTCATCCTCATCCTCATCCTCATCCTCATCCTCATCCTCATCAGCATCATCATCATCATCAATCATCATCATCATCATCATCATCATCATCATCATCATCATCATCATCATCATCATCATCATCATCATCATCATCATCATCATCATCATCATCATCATCATCATCATCATCATCATCATCATCATCATCATCATCATCATCATCATCATCATCATCATCATCATCATCATCATCATCATCATCATCATCATCATCATCATCATCAGCATCATCATCATCATCAGCATCAGCATCAGCATCAGCATCAGCATCATCATCATCATCATCATCAGCAGCAGCATCATCAGCATCAGCATCATCATCATCATCAGCAGCAACATCATCAGCAGCAGCATCACCACCACCACTAGCCGGCAACATCAGCAGCAGCAGCAGCATCATCATCAGCAGCAGCATCATCAGTATCAGCAGCATCAGCATCATCATCATCATCATCATCATCATCATCATCATCAGCATCAGCATCAGCATCAGCATCAACATCATCAGCATCATCATCAGCATCAGCAGCATCAGCATCATAATCATTATCAGCATCAGCATCAGCATCAGCATCATCATCGTCGTCATCATCATCAGCATCAGCATCATTATCAGCAGCATCATCATCATCATCATCATCATCATCATCATCATCACCATCACCATCATCTCCTTCTCATCAGCAGCATCATCATCCCTTTCTCGTTCTCCTCCTCTCATCCTCTCCTTCTCCTCCTTGTCATCCGCCTCATTCTTCTCCTCCTCCTCCTCCTCCTCCTCCTCCTCCTCCTCCTCCTCCTCCTCGTCATCCTCCTCTCCCCGAGGTCCAAAGACCACGGTTCGTAGAGCACGTTCGCCGGGAACGACTCCACGGAGACACCTCTCTGGTGGCCACAAGCACGAACGGTAAGACAAAGCCTGGACGAGGATACATTCGGGGGAGGATCTGAGATCTGGCGGCTCTGTAGGATGTCTCGGGCACCGCGGCCTTCCCAAATCGTTCTGCAATGCTCTGAAAGCGCTACGGAACGCTCTGGAACGGATTCACCCTCGTCCTAACCCCGCCCGCAGAGCGCCTCCCGATGGCCCCAAGTGGTCTCAAGATCGAGGGGCAAAAGAGGCCCTCCAAGACTGCCCAACAGGCTCATAGAATCGCCCTGCGAGGCCCCACCGCGTGCAGAAAGCGCCTCGAGAGGCACACGAAGACGCTCAGATGCGCCTCGGACAGACGGATCCCGGCCCACTCGCGTCCGCTCTAGACCAGTCCTCCAGCCGAGGACAAAACATCCGCCACCGTGCCCCTGGGCACGAAGAGGCGTGTCCTCGGGCCCTTGACCGAATCCTCTCTGAGCCCCACACCTCCCGGCTGAGAGGATGAGGTAGAGGACACGGACCCCTCGTTCTCAAATCTCCTGGGGCCTGGCGCGTGCCCCCTGGAGCTTGGCGCGTGCCATGGGGCTTCCTGCGTGCCCCCGGGGCTCCCCCGCATCTGGTCGCGCGACTTTGTCGGGCCCAAGAGGGCCCCAAGACGGGCCGAGAGAGTCTCGAGAGGCCTCCCAAGCGGTCCAAGACGGCCCCGAGTCGCCGAACGATCGCTCCAAGACGCTCCAGATGGCCCCAGACGGCCCAGGAGGCCTCCAAGACGCCTCCCATGAGGGCCCCAAGAGATCCTAATCATTGATTTTCCAGATGTGTTTTAAGGGTCTTGGCGTTCTCGCCGTTTCGGCTCCCCGACGATCCCAGACGGCCCCAAAGGCCCCCAAGACCGCCCCAAGACGGCCCAAAAGGCTTCCAAGAGGGCCCCAAAACGGCCCAAGAGGGCCTCACGACGGCGCAAGATGTGCCCAAAACGGCCCAAAGACCTAAGAGGGCCCCAAGTTGGCCCCAAAAGGGGCCCAAGAGAGGGAACATGAACCGAAAACCCGAGCCTTCCATCCCAAGAGGCCCCCAGGAGGCTCCAAGAGGCGCCCAGGAGGCCCCAAAAGGCCCCCAAGAGGCCCCCATGAGGCCCCCATGAAGCCCCCAAGAGGCGCAAAAGAGGCCCTTCAGAGGCCTCCAGACTGCCTCCAAGACGGGCCGAAGGCCATTTGATACAGTACGACAAACCACTTTCAAGGACAAATGCGGTCAACTGCCAAATGGAAACGTGTGTAGTGGACACGTGGCCGACTTCGGAATCCCGAATCCAAACAGATTGTCACCTCTTGGAGGAACGACTTTTATTTCGGCCCGCTTCCGCCCGCCTTCCGCCGTCTCTCGCCAGCGGAGGCGGTCTCGTTTTACTTCCGCCGCCTTCCGCCGGCTTTCCGCCACAATCCGCCGAGGAAGAGACGCCAACACCTTCGACCCCTCGAAGGCGAGGGCTTTTCTGGAGTCCCCCTGTAGAGCAGTGCTGCACAAGTCTTACACAAGGCAGCGAATCACAACCGCCAGCTTCGCGTGGTAAGGCTTCGGACTGCGCAGCGACAACCCCCACGCAGCCGCAGCAGGCCTCAGCAGGCCCCCCGAGCAGCCCTGGACAGCCTCAGCACCCCAGGGCGCGGAACGCCCCAAAGGCGGCGCCAGAAATGGCGCCAGGGTCTTGAGACCGCCCAGGGCGACTCGGGGGGCCTGCTGAAGCCTGACAGGACTGCGTGGGGAGCTGTCTGCGCGGGCAACAACTGAACTCGACCAAGAAAAACTATGCCAGGCTGAATGAACTCGGCCAAGCTGAATTCGGCCAGGCTGACCTCGGCCAGACTGAGCTCGGCCTAACTGAATTCAGCCCAGGCCGAACTCAGCTTGGCCGAGTTCACCCTGGCCGAATTTGCCGACGTGCGCCAAACGAGGCCTTAACAAATCCACACTTACCAGTTCTCCCGAGCACCCGCGTCGGACAGCGCGGCGCTCACCTCGGCGTCGCGCTCCGAGCACCACGGCTGACAGCGGCGGTTGAACACGACCTTCCGGGGCGGCCCGGGGCGGACTTCGACACGGGAGCGCGAACAGCTCGCCATAGCAAGACCAATAAACATCGAATCCCATACCTGAAACGATATGGTGTTTTCAATTTGGGCGGCTTCCCTCGATTCCGGCCCCTGGGGCGTGATATCGGGACCTGGGACCACCACCTTTGCTCCGGGACGAAAACTTACCACCGGGGGGGGTCGGGACCTCTGGGACCACGCACTGAAAAAGCATCTCGCGGATACCTGGGATCGCTGCGGATCGAAGGAGGGAGCGCGAAGGGGGTCAGAAACCAAGCCCCCACCCTAAACAAACTCCTCAGGGGGTCAGAAACCAAGGGCCCCCCCAAAAAACCCCTCGAACGCCCTCCCCCCCCGAAGGAAAAACCGATGGGTCCACGCACACACACACACACACACACACACACACACACACACCCTCACCCTTGAAAAATATCCTGGGGGGGTCCAGGATCCCACCCTCCCCTGCAAAATTCTTCGGGTGAACTACAGCCCCCCCCCTGGGAAAATGATTCAAGGGGTCCCCCCCTTGGCGACGACGACGACGACGACGACGACGACGACGACGACGTCGACGACGACGACAACGACGGCGACGACGACGTCGACGACGACGACGACAACGACGACGACGACGACGACGACGACGACGAACAGTGGACGACGGACGACGGACGACGGACGACGACGACGACGCTCCCGACGGCTTTTCCGACGCCGAAGACGACGACGCCGAAGACGACGACGACGACGACGCCGCCTACGACGACGCCAACGATGACGGCGACAACCTCAGCCGCGGCGGCGGCGCACCTGTCGCTGGCGCCCGCGCCAGGCGCTGGCTCTGATAGAATGCTACTAGGGCTCGCTCCAGCTCTCTCAGAATCCTACCAGAGCCCTTCTGTAATTACTCTACCCTGCTCTCCTCTACCCTACTCTGCTCCATTATACTATCCCCTACGACCCTACGATTCTCTACGCTACTCTACTCTACCTTACCCTGCCTAGCAGCTTTGCCTCAAGTCGGGATCGCTTGGCGCCTGCGCCCCCGCAGCCGTCCGATGCCTGCGGCAGGCGACGCGCGCCGCGGGGCCTTCGAGGCCGCCCGCGGCGCCCTGGTGGCGGCGCACGCTACCAGCGGGCTTGCAATGGTGGCCTCCAGCGACGGAACCCGCCTCCTGCGAGTGGCAATGGGCCTGCTGCGAGCGGCGATCGCCGACCTCTCCAACAAGCCCCGCCGCCCGATGCAAGGAGATGGAGCTCTTCGTCCTCTCGGTGCTGCGCGCGATGGCGCTGCCGATGCACCCGCGGCTGGCCCGCCGCCGCCAGGTGCCCCCGCGCCCCGGCGGAAGCGCCGCCGCGGTCGTCGTCGGCACGCTGGAGCCGCCGCTGCCGCGACCGCTGAAGAGAAGGGAAGAGGGCTACGGCACGGACGAGGACCTGGAGGACGACGCCTAGGCCGATGGCGCGTCGTTGGCGCTGGCTCCACCACCAGCGGCAGCTGGCGGTGCAGGAGCTCCTCCGCCTCCTGGCCGTCCTCCCGGTGATCGGCCCCACTTCGGCACCGAGGAGCGCGCGGCTGCCCTGCGCGCGGCCCTCGGGGCCTCGGGGAGGGGGCTCCGCCGCAGACCCTCCTGGGGGCCACCGACGCATTCGCCCTGGCGGCGGGCCACGCCGAGAACGTCTCGCCCGCGAGGACGGCGCCTGTGGCGGAGGCCCTGCGCTGGGGGGCGTCGGCAGGGGCGCTCGGCGGGCGGCGCGGCGGGAGGCACTCCCTCGCGGCTGGCCTCGCCGAGGGGCCCAAGCGCAGCGGTCGGCAACGGTAAGCCCGAAGAGAAGCCCGCCGTCGAGGCCTGGTGCTCCGAACAAGAGAGGCTCCGAAGAGGCTCCGAAGCCCGCTGTCAGGGCTGGTGCAGGCCCTTCTCTGGGGCTCCTCGGCTTCTGGGTCATAACTCGGCATAGAGTTCGGGCTGCATCGGCATAGAATCAGAGTTGAATCGAGCCGACCGCGCCAGGACGGAGAACTGCGCCGACCAAGCCTCGGAGAGCCGAAGCCGAGTCGGATCGAGCCGGAAGTGGTCGATACCGAGTCGCATACTTCGAGTCAAGGAGGGCCGTGGGTTGGGGTCAACGAAAACACAACTTCCCTTCTCCAGGCATCCGGGCCTCACGCTCGTCTCGTGACGCAGGCCCCCGCGGCGCTCGACCCCGTCCTTGAGACTGGTTTTTCGTCCCAGCCCGTTTTTGTTGACAGCTCTGGGGCCCGCAGCGGGCACCAAGGTGCCGAAAACGCTGAGGAAGCAGCCGTCGCCGTTTTGGCCCGTGGCGCTGGAGCGCCGGGGCGTCACTCTCGGTGGCAGCCATGTTGCCTCTGTTCCGCGGCGAGTCGCAAAGACGGCGGGGGCGATGGAGAGAAGCTGTGCTACCTTCTGTCCGCACTCTCGCTCGGCGGCGAGCCCAGGGGGGAAGTGAGAGGCGGCAGGCCTTCCCGAAGGCGGCGGGGCTTCTCAGAAGCCCTCGCGCCATCGGAGAGATGTTCTCGATGTCTTCGGGGAAGGCTTAGAAAACTTGTCAGGAGGCCCGAGGCCTTCCGAGCCTGCTGAGAAGGCCCGCCCCCCCCCCCTGCATTCCCCCCTGGGCTCGCCGCCGACGCACGGCTACGCTGCGACGGGAAGAGCCGCTTACTCTTCTGTCATCGGCGACCTGGGCACAAGACGCGGTCGGGCCAGCCGAGGGGCGCTTCGGGGGCCGACTCGGGCACAACGGGAGAAGGACACGCGCGGAGGGGGGAAGCCGCGGGCGGCGGAGCACGCTCAGACCGTGGAGATCTTGTACGCGTGTGCCAGAGCACACGCCTACACGGGCAGCAGGCTGGGAGCGACGAGGCGAGCCTGCGTGCCCGAGAGCCGCCTCCACGCAAGAGCGGCCCCAGGCGAGGGCGACCCCTGGCGCGCGTCTTGCCGACGAGAGCCGCGCACCGAAGGCAGCTCCGGCGAGGGGTCACTCCTGCAGTCATCGTGCCACCATCAGGACTGCACAAGAAGGAGCGAAGGGGCGTGTCTGGCCACGGCGGGCCTAAGCCACAAACAAATTCCACAACATGTCATCCAAGCCCCTCCTGAGCCCAAAGCGGTGCTTATTTCAGCGTCCTGGCTGTAATTACGCGTAGCCGAAAGAGAGCGAGGACGTACAGCCAAGCTAATACCCTAAGGAGCGCTAAACCCGATGACCCTGTCGGCGCGCGTGAGGGGGAGTTCTGGGCTGGTCGTCCTTGGATGGTCCTAGGAAACACTCTTTGGGTCGAAGTTGTTCCTCCCTTACTAGCGGCCACCTCTGGTTATCCAAACTCGCCAGCCCGAGGTGAATCGAGCCAGGTCACAATCGAGTCGAAAAGAAGCCCCTTCCCTTGGACCCCTTCCCCGCCAGTGAGGGGGTCCAGGGGAGGTCCCAGGGGTCCCTGGAGGGGTCCCGGGACAGAATGCGTTCCCTTCCCCCGTACCCTTTGTGGTCACTGTGGCCACTGAGGGGAGGGCCTTCTGTGGCCTTCTTTCGGCAACTTACGCCCAGGATGCCCAAAACGGCCCAAGAGGCCTCCACGACCTCCCAAGAGGGCCCCAAGAGGTCACCCTACGACGGCCCCGAGAGAGCCAAAAACCCAGGACGTCCCCAAGAGTTCCCCTACACAGCGCATGCTGCAAGGAGTTGGAACTGGGTTCTCTCGAATGCGAGAAGTGTGCCGTGCCATTCCGTGCCCAGTGTCGCCCTGGCTCTGGGGTGCGAAGACCGTGCCGTGCCCGCAGACAGAGAGGCAGAGAGGCCACGAGTGACAGGGGAGGCAAAGAGACAGAGACGGAGGCAGAGAGAGAGAGAGACAGACAGACAGAGACAGAGAGGCAGAGAGAAAGAGAGAGACAGGCAGACAGAGAGCGGGAGAAAGAGAGAGAGAGAGAGGCTCAGAGAGACAGAGAGAGAGAGAGAGAAAAGGGAGCCTTCCTGGGCCATGGCATGGTGTACTGTCAACGTGCTACAATAAGGAACGCCGAGTAGGGAACGAATAGGCTATTCTGGCCACTTCGAGCCTCGGCCACGAGCAAGTTCCGCGACCTGGATCCAAGGAACGGCCTGCAAATCGGAGCTCCTCCAGAGCCTACAGCGGTCCTCAGAGCTTCTTTTTTCCATGATTCGCGATAACGCCCGTGACCGGCCCCGCCCACCCACCCTCCCCCACCCCCCCGGCCACGTCACGCTTCACGCCAGCGCCGAACAGGAATTAGCGAATCGTGACGCGACCGGCCCCCCGCCTCCCTCTGCCGCCTCCTCCGGTCACGCCCGATATCGCCAGGAGATTATGAAAGCTGCCTGTATGCGCCCACCTGGCCAAGGCCAGGAAGGCGTATGCACTATGCCAAGGCCCCGTTCTGTGCGAGCGGGCCCTGGAAGGCCTTGCAGCGGGCCATGGAGCCGGACGAAGTGCCAGCCGCCTCGGACCTCGGTTGGGATCCTTCTTCTACGCATGCCTCCTTCCCCCCCCTCCCTCTCCTCCTCCTCCTCCTCCTCCTCCTCCTCCTCCTCCTCCTCCTCCTCCTCCTCCTGCTCCTGCTCCTCGTCCTCCTCGTCCTGCTTCTCCATTCCTTCTCCTCGTGAATAACTCCTCCCCGTCGAACCCTAAGACGTGTTGGTAGGGCGGGCTGGGCGTTTCGCCGGAGTTCCTCACCATGTACGATTATGAAACTTAAAAACTGCAACAAAAAATCACGATGGAGGGCGGGTCGTTTTGCAAATGTGGCTCTCGCCCTAGCGCCGCGCACATTCGTTTTCAACATAAGCAATCGGTTCACGGATTGAGGGCGGTGGTTTTCAAAATGTGGCTCTCGCCTGAGCGCCGCGCACATGACTTAAAAGTGTGCAAGAGCTTCACGGATGGAGGGAGGGTGGTTTTCAAACTGCGGCTCTCGCCTAAGCTCCGCACACACTCGTCTCAAAATGTTGCAACGGCTTCACGGATGGAAGACAGGTGGTCTTCAAAATACGGCTCTCGCCTGAGCTCCGCGAACAGTCGCCTTAAAATGTTGCAACAGCTTCACGGATGGAGGGCGGGTCTTTTCAAAATGTGGCACCGCGCGCATCGTCTTGAAAGTGCGCAACAGCTTCACGGGTGGAAGGCGGATGGTTTCTAAGTGTGGCTCTCGCCTGTGCACCGCGCACATGCGTCTCAAAAGTGTGCAAAGCCTTCAAATGTGGAGGGCGGGTGGTTTTCAAAATGCGACTCTCGCCTGAGCTCCGCAAACATTCGTCCCACATGCTGCAACAGCTTCACGGATGGAGGACAAATGGTTTTCAAAATATGGTTCCCGCCTCTGCGCCGCGCACATTCGTTGGCGCCGCCTTTTAAAAATGTTGTTCTCGCCTTGACGCTGCGAACATTCGTCTTAAAAGTTCGCGACGGCGTCAGGGATTCGTATGGCTGAAGTCCTAAGAATGACGTTCTAGCACGACTTAGGAGTGTCAGCACGTAACAATCACGTTGATTCGCGGCGTTGACGTCCCAGGAATGGTGTTCTGGCACGAATCTTACTTGTCAGGACGCAACAGTTTCGTTGACCACGGCGCTGGAGTTCCACGAATTGAGTTCTGGCACGATTGAGAATTCTCCGACGGTTGTTTTCCAATGGGTCACTGTTCGGAATGCAAACAAACTAGTGCAGGGACCTGTGAGGAGGATACTTAGAGGGGCGGGGTGATTGCAACATCGTTGATGCGTCTTTGGTCTACACTGGTCCTCATCCTCCTCCTCATCCTCCTCATCCTCCTCCCCCTCTCCCTCCCCCTCCTCCTCCTCCTCCTCTTCCTTCCTTCTCCTCCTTCTCCTCCTCCTCCTCAAAATCACCACCACCAGCATCATCATCATCATCATCATCATCACCACCATCATCACCGTCACAATCTGCCACACCGAGCTCCTCCCTCATAAGCACATGCAGATGCAATCCCTTTCGCTGCGACATGCGCCAATTAGGACAGAACATTTCCCATGGGCCTGGCCAGTCTCTGGCGGCCCTCTGACACGTGGCCACTGCCGCGCGCTCGGGGCCCGGAAAGGCTGGAACAGGCCTGAGCCACATGGCCCCGCCACGGGAGGCGGCCTGGGGTGAACAGGACAGGTGAGGACCTTGAACTTCTCACCAGGAACGGAAGATCGCATCAGACATTCCCAGCACAGCGCACCACAGCACAGCGCGTCTCCTCCACTCGTACAAATCCCGGCGAAAAGTTGCCCGTCGTGGCCAAAATTGAGACTCCGACATCTCAGGAAATCGAGACTCCAGGATCTCCCCAGACATCTGGCGTCTCGGAAAAACTCAGGGAAACAACAAAAAGAAAGTATAAGCCCCCGGCAGGGCGCCCAGGAGCTCTCGCGCCGCGTCCCCGCGGCGGACCACCAGGCGCGAGCCGACGTCTGGCAGCGCCGCCGCGAACGCGGCGAGCGACTCGTGCTTCCAGCATTGGGCGGCGCCGCGAGCCTGTTGGAGGGGCTGGCTCGGGGCCCAGACCTCCAACTCGGCTGCACACAAGAGTGACCCCAGGCACGAGTGATCTCTGGTGCGCGGCTTTCGGGGGTCGCGGGGAGGCCAAAACCGAACGCGCAAGCTGCTGCTACCGCATCGCGATCAGCCATCTGAGGACCCCGGTGGGTCCACACGAAAGGCCACTCCGGCGAAAGGTCCCTCTTTTACGTGTAGCCGACCAAAAGCATTGGAAAGATCAAGACGGAGGTTCTTAACCATGGACAGGCCCCCCTTCAGCAAAACGCCCTTCAGTGAAAGCTGCCATGGAGCACTCTGCTTGCGCTCGGCACCGCATTCCGAGTGCACCCCAGCGGGGTAGCCCATCGACGTCCAAATTCGAATGTATCTGGCGAAACGCACGTCGATTAGCGAAACCGACTAAGCATTGCACCAGCACGTTCGAATGCCAATGTAGAGCGAAGCCATGCACACTTCCTCAGCCAACTTGTCCGCGGGGGCGTTCTGTCAAGGCCCGAGGCCTTTGGGGGCCTTCGCCAGGCAGCGGGGGTCGTGAGAAATGGACCCAGAACGGAAAAACTGGTTCTTGGGAAGTCGTCCAGAGCTACCACTTGTTGTCCAAAAAACAACATCGGAGGTCTGGAAGCATCGACGTGGAATGAGCTATATCGCCGATAGATCGGCGATGGTCCCCCGATACAATAGCAAGGCCGCCTATTCCTGGACGGGGTGGGGGGGGCCAGGCCCCAACTCGCTCTGGCGCATGCTAACATGGATTAGGGATCCGTGGATCTGGCGCGGGGGCGCGAAATCCACGGTATCGGTGGAAGCACCTCACGCAACATGAGGCGGTGCCACCTTCTTGGGCGACGGAGCATGCCGATGTCGTATGAGAACGGCACCCGTCGCTAACATCCTCGCGATTTAGTCGTAATCCGTCCTTGCGTTTCCCAGACATTGACGATGCAGGGGCGATCGGGGGCCGACGCCTCCCCTGCAAGGCCAGTCCCCCCCTGCCGTTGTTGCGAGGCGGGAAAAGATCCATATCAACCGCATGTGGAACCGACGTCCTGGGACCCCGGCGGGTGGCGGATATGGATACATTTGGGCCCCAGGGGGGCCGAATATATCCATGTCCACCGCTTGCGAAGGCCTCCGAAAGTTGATCCTCCAGGCGCTGGATATGTATAAATCCCCGCCTCGGACCTGTGCCCCTGACGGCCAGGTGCGCGCCCCGCTCGCCGACGTCGTACACGAACACGGGCAGCACGGCCTCGAAGCCGCCCGACGCCGCGTGCAGCAGGGCGGGGTTGTCGTGCAGCCGCATGTCGTCGCGCAGCCACACGGCGCACACCCTCGCGGCCGCCCCGCCGCCGCCTTGCGTCGACGCCGCCGGAGCGGCCCGCGGCGCGGGCGCGGGCGCGAGCCGCTCGCGCACGGGCGCGGCGTGGCCGGCCCCTGCCGGCAGCTCGCCGGCGCCCGCGGAGCCGCGGCCAACCTCCCGCCGCCAGCGGCCCCTCCGCGGCGGGGGCGAGGCTGCGGCGACGGGGACGTCCTGGCTCGGCGGTGCCTCGGCCGCGGGGCCTGGCCCCCGCGAGCTCGCGGAGGCCTCGCTCGCGGCCGGCGTGCGCGGCGCTGGTGGCCCGCCGGAGGCGCGAGCCGTTCGCGCCACGCAGAGCAGCTTGGCCCCGGGCCCAGCGCCCGGGTCCGCGCGGGAGGACTTCTCGAGGCCGCCGAGGCGATGAGCCTCAGCATCGTTGAACCGATCCCTATCCCATCTGGCGTGGCCCTGGCCCCGCTGGCCGACCTTCCCGCCTACAGGTGGGAATACATGCCTGTTCCTTCGGGTTTCACTGGGCGTGCGATCAGGAAGTGTTGCTTAGCGTGTCGCGGCGGCGGCCCCAGCGACACACAAAGCCCTGCAGGCGGATAACGTGTTGCTCCGCTCCGCGGGGCGGGAGACTGGAAACATCTCGTGACGCTGCCGCCTGAGAAAGGGAAAGTGGATAGCGTGTCGCGCCGCAGCGTGGTGGGCCAGAACGGGCGGAGCGACACGCTAAGCCTGAGCTCCTGACCCTATCCCCACCTACGAGGGTGGCCCCATGGGGATGAGATACCATGGCCCAGTGGGGATGGGGATAGAACAACATATGGATTCCCAGGCCCCCGACGCCATGATTTTCCAGAATGTCGACACCCAGAAGTATCGACTCATTCCCCGGGACCGGTTTTCATCCCGAGTCCTTCGTGACGGTCCAGAGGGCCTGTAAGGGCCCCGATAGGCCGAAAATTATGTGAAAAAACGGTGTCCCGTTTTTTCTTTCGACGCACCAAGATGTCTGGGTTAGCCAGAGGAGAAGGAAGAGGAGAAGGTTGAGGAGGAGGAGGAGGAGGAGGAGGAGGAGGAGGAGGAGGAGGAAGAGAAGGAGAAGGAGGAGGAGGAGGAGGAGGAGACGGAGGAGGAGGAGTGAGGAGGAGTGAGGAGGAGAAGGAAGGAGGAGGGTGAGACGGAGGAGGCAGAGGAGATGGAGTGGGAGGTGGAGGAGGAGGGAGTAGAAGGAGGAGGAAGGCAGAGAGAGGAGGGAGGAGGTGAGGAAGAGGAGATGGAGGAGGAGGAGGAGAACCAGTGTAAACCCAAGAGTCATCAACGATGTTGGAAGAAACCCTCCCTCCAAGCTCGCTCTTCATAGGCCCCTACAACGGTTCATTTCCACTGAAGGAACTGCTTCGTTGGAATACAACCGTTTGAAGACCCTCAAGCATGCCAAAACATTTTTCTCGGGACCCCGACGCCACGAATCAACCTGACCGTTGCGTCCTGACGATCCCGAATCGCACCTGAACAAAATTCCTGGGACTTCAACACCAGGAACCAACGTAACTGTTGCACCCTCATAATCCTGAATAGTTCAACACATCATTTCTGGTACGCCGATCATGGAAACCCGTGAAAACTTTGCAAAAACTTAAAAACCTATGCGCACGTCGCTAAAGCGAAAACCACGTTTCGAAAACGAAACGTCCTCAATCCCCCTCCGCCCGCAATCCGCGAAACGATTGCAAATCTTTATAAGGAATATGCGCGGCGCTAAGGCGAGAACCACATGTTGAAAACGACCCGCCATCTATTCGCGAAAGTGCGGCAAATGTTCAAAAACAAGTGCGCGCGGCGCCAGAACGAGAGCCACATTTTGAAAACGACCCGCCCTCAGTCCGTGAAGCGCTTTTGCAACTGTTAAAAACGAATGTGTGCGGCGCTCAGGCGACAGCCACATTTTGAAAACCACCCGCCCTCCATTTGTTAAAAAGTTAAAAAGTTGGCATCTGATAAGCTTCAGGGTCTTAAGCGGTGTGCAAATCTCAGGCGAAACGCCCGGCCCGCCCTAAAAACGGGCCTCGGGGTGCGACAGGGAGAAGTTGCCCATGAGGAAGAGGAAAGGAGGAGGAGGAGGAGGAGGAGGAGGAGGAGGAGGAGGAGGAGGAGGAGAAGGAGGGGAGGCGGACGAGTGCAAACCCAAGATCCATCAACGATGTTGGAATAAACCTTCCCTCCGACCTCCCTCCCCGCAGTCCCTTGCAAGGACTCACTTCCAATGAGGGAAGTGCCCCGTTTGGAGACAACCGTTTGAAGACCCTGAAGCGTGCCAACACACCGTTCTCGAAACTTCAACGCCGCGAGTCAACCCGACTGACTCTTGAATATTGACGATCCTGAACCGTGCCGTAGCATTCCTGGGACTTCAGCACCGCGAATCAAAAGTTACTGTTGCGCTCTGGCAATCCTGAACCGCTCCACAACACCATTTCTGATACGGTAACCATGAAAACCCGTGAAACGATTGCAACTGTTCAAGACGAACGTGCGCGGCGCTAAGGCGACAGCCACAATTCGAAAAGGAACCGCGCCCTCAACCCGTGAAACTCTTGCAAATGTTTAAGCGAACGCGCGATGCACGAAGTCGAGAAACACATTTTGAAAACCAGCCGTCCTCGATCCGCGAAACTCTTCCAAATTCAATAGTCAAGAACATAGATGGCGAGGGGATCTCAGGCAAACTGCATGGCACGCCCTTTCAACCGACCTCGGGGCGCAACAGGGAAGAGTCATTTATACGGAACAGGAGTGGAGGGAGGAAGAACGAGGGAGGAGGGAGAGGAGGAAGAGGAGAAGGAGGGGGGGAGAAAGAGAGAGGGGAGGAGGAGGAGGAGGAGGAGGAGGAGGAGGAGGAGGAGGACGACGACGACGAGGAGGAAGAGGAGGAGAAGGAGGATGAAGGGGAGGAGGAGGAGGAGGAGGAAGAGGAGGAGCATGAAGCGTGAAGCAGAATTGGCGGACCCCAGGCGCAAGCCTGGCCGCGCGCAGCACTCATCAGTCACGTGGGAAAATCATTCCCGGCTTTGGGGGAAGCCCACGACTGAGCCTCTCCAGGGCATCTCTCCGTTTAGCAGCGGGGCCCGTGGGAGGACATTCCCCCTTCAAGTCCCGTGCACTCACTACTCCGAAGGCCCCACATTCTTCACAGAACAACACACCGTTCAATAAACGGAGGGCGTGCGAGGGATGGGAGACGGAGGCGAGACGGTGGGAAGAGGTGGTCTCCTCCGCCCCCTCCCCCAGCTGTACCCTCCCATCACCTGCAGGCCCGGCCAAGTGCACATGCTTGGACCCGCGGCACGGCCCTGGCCTGAAACAGTAAAGGGGGCCTTTTTCAGAGAAAACTTCACAGAACAAATACTACACGGATCAAAGTCCTGAGGACCACGGGACTGCACTGCTGCTCGCGCACCCGCTCCACGCGCGTGCGCATGCTGGTCCCAGGTCCACGAACACGCACACGCTCATGCCCCACATCCGTGGCCTCGCGTGCACAAATCATGAACACTTCACGCTGGATGACAATCCATCGACTTAAAATGTCACGATGGAGCTGGTCCTCTCGGAGGGTGCGTTCGATGAGGGAGACTGGGATGCTGCCGCGGGTAGCCGCCTCGTTCGCAAGACCGTCGGCCACCGTGTTCAAGAGCCATTCAATCCTTGTCAAGCCGAGAGCAGCCACTTCTCGCACAGTCGGGTGCGACTTAGTCCACCTAAGCTCCACCTCCCCCTCCCTCTCCTCCAGGATACCCCAAAGCTCCACCCAGAGGTGCAACATATCCGATTTCTGCAACAATATCGGTGCTTCACGAAAGCCCTGCACGACAGGAAGGTGATCAGAGAACATGAGCACCCTCCCCACAGTATGACGAAGCAGCATAACCAACGCCAGCAACTCGGCCCTCTGAGGGCTCTGGATCTCTCCAGGAAGTGTACCAACGAGGAAGCCATTCACGTCGGTGAGGCAAGGGCCTAAGCGGGCACACGCCCATCCGCACCGCCTTAGTCTCCAATCCTTAGTGGAATGTCCCCCCGACCCGTCGATCCCGAACACACCTCCAGGGGCATGACCATCACCAAGAGATCCCCAGGACCAGACGTGATCGGCGGGCGGGGGCAAGTGACCGATCGACCTAGATTTAGGCATGAGCCCGCGACACCACAGGGCAGGACAGGCAGCGGCCTCTTCAAGTGCTCGAGCACAGAGAGTCTGGGTACGATGAACAGCTGCAGAGGGAATATCATCATTGCACGGGCATTTCCAGAAACGGTGAAGAGGGGCTTCAAATTCAAGACCACAACGCCGACAAACGCCCTGGGATTAGGTGTCATATCCACTTTCATGTAAACGGGATTCGGTCCAGAAGCCTCCCACCAGAGTATTTCTCAAAATCCCCTGCCACTCATAGTCCTAATCCTTCCCCATTTGGGATAAGAGGGGGGAAGAGGAGGATGAGGAGGAGGAGGAGGAGGAGGAAGAGGAGGAGGGGGAGGAGGAGGAGGAGGAGGAGGAGGAGGAGGAGGTGGCTCAAGCCGTTTTCCTCTCGAGCGTGGCTCAGGAGGCGCCTGTGCAACTGACCCGCTTTGCCTGCAGCAGCCGCTGCCAGGTGGAGCATGGCAAGGGCAGCGGGGATGTGGAGCCGCCGCGTGCACCGATGCCCAATCCAAGTGGACGTGCAAGCATTGTGGATGTAAGAAGAATGATCGGAAGTTGTGGATGGACGTACTGCAGGAAATGCAAGAAACTGTGGAATGAACCTGTGCTTGACGGCGGAGACCACGAGGCGTGCGGCGCGCCACCAGGGCCCGCCATCGTTTCATTGACAGCGAGACTCCAGCCACCAGCAGGGGTCTTGAAGCAGGCCCTCGAGCTCAGCATGGCAGAGCTCGATCAGCTCATGGCACTGGGCAAGAAGGCAGGCAACACGGCGATGGTCGCGAGGTACCAGGCTGTGCGAGAATACAAGGAGAAGAAGCGCGGGCGCCGCCCGCGCCTCCCCCGCGCCTCCCCTGCAGCTGCAGGTCCAGGCGGCCCACCAGAAGGTCCAGAGCCTGGAGCGCCAGCTGGACGCGGAGATCGACAAGCTCACGGCCATCCGCCTGCAGCAGGCTGAGCAGACTGCCCTGGCCGAGACGATCACGGCGCAGCTGGAGGAGGCGGACGGCGCGCACAAGGGGCACCATGCGCAGCTCCACACCACCGTGGTCGGGGCGAAGGAGCAACAGGTCGCATGCCAGGTCCCGCTCGCCAAGCTCCTGCAAGGGGATGTTAGTTGCGTCGATCTCTCGGACTGCGACGCGCTCTCCGGGATCGAGGATGTGCATGGAGTCGCCGACGATGAGCGCGAGAATTTCGAGGCTCCGAAGGAGCAGTTGGCCGGCGGCATCACCAAGCTGGCGACGCAGCTCTTCGGCGAGGTCCAGCAGACGGCCGAAAGGCTCAAAGCCAAGCATCAGAAGCACAAGGGGCGCCTCTCCGAGAAGAAGCGCAAGACCGACGGGGAGCAGTCTGCGGCCGACGGCAGTCCCGCGGACCCGAGCGCGACCGACGGCGGCCACGGCGCTGCTGTTCCTGGCACACCTGCTCGTGACGGCAGCCAGCCAGCCGCTGCTGCTTCGCCAGCCACCGACGTGCGCCACCGCGCCGCAGCGCTGCTTGCAGAGAACGGCGAAGGAGCAGCGGGCAGGGGCAAGGGCAGCGGGGCGGGAGGCCCTGCCGCGCCTGCGCCAGCCGCTGGATCGGAGGGTGGCCGAGCGGGGGGCGAGGTGGGGCGGACGGACGGGCAACAGCAGCAGCTCCCCAGGGGCCAGCAAGCGGCAGTGTGACTCGCCCCCTGGAGTCTTCTCTCTGCCGCCATCGCTGACGGCCTCCGCCGCCCCCTTCCCACAGACCTCCCTTTTCCCACCCTGGCTCCTAGCGCAGGGTGCCAGACCCCCCTCCTGAAGTGGCGCTGGGCCCGGAAGGCCTTGAGTGCCCTGAGCTTGGCCGAGCATCGAAGGATGGCTCGGAGTCCCCTCGCGATGCCAGGAAATCACCGGGAAATCAACCAAAGTTTCAATCGGATGTGGGGGAGACCCGTTTTGTATAGAAATATGTAACTCGACGTGCTGGAGTCGCCTCAAGCAGTACCTCGAGAATGAGACGTCACCCCGTGTCGTCGTGTGCCAGGAGATCGCCGCCGAAGCTGATGATGTGCGCAATTCAGGGGACGAGCTTCGGAAGCTGGGGTGGAGCGGATCGTTGCAGGCCTCGACAATCACTGAAGCTGGAGGATTATCAGCAGGAGTGGGGGTATGTGTGCGGCCCTTCATCGGCATGGGCTTGCCCCCAGCCAAAGCATCCTTGCCTCTCCCACACCGTGTGCATGCCCGTTGGGTCAACGCCTGCATCCCAGGGGGGGGTCCTTCTGGCCAGCCTCTACCTCCCCAAAGGGCGACCCGCTGGGGGGAGGACGGAGGATACATCCGTGCGCGACTAGGAGAGGTGCTCTACGGATGGGGGCTTCCCTATGTGATTGGAGGCGATTGGAACACCACGCCCCAGAAGCTAGCAGAAGCAGACTGGGTCGAGAGGCTCGGAGGAGTCCTTGTCTCGCCAGCCCATTACACGCGTGTTTCGACCAGCACGTGCTGGAGGACTATCGGCGTGTTCGTCATGTCTGCAGGACTGACCAAGAGTGCTGCGAGCTGCGAGGTGAACGACGACACCTACATCGCCACGCACTGGCCCGTTCGAGTCACCTTCTCGGGCGCCCCGCTGGCGCTGACGGTCTGGATCCTCAAGACCCCCAAGCCCTCCCCAGTGGAGCCTGCCAGGGGACCGCATCTGGAGGCGCCGTCTTGGGACGATCTGCTAGGGGCCGCGAGGCTCCGAGGGGACCGGGAGGCCTTGGACGAGTGTTGGAACTTGCCAGCTACCACGGAGTCCAGGGCCAGTCTGAGTACCTGGGCAGGGGGCGGCCGCCGAGGCGGGCCCAGGCGTCCGCCACTCGTGTCGGGGGGCTGCTACCCGCTGGGCTCGCCTGAGAGTCGAGGCTGGAGGCAGGTCTCCTGGTGTCAGGGGCTGCTCTACATTCTCCGCGCCGAGAATGATTGGGGCGGGGCAGGAACCATGGCTATCATTAAAAAACTTGCGCGTGGCCTTCGGCGTCTTGAAGCACTCCGTCGAGTGGCAAAGCTGGCAGCCAGATCTGGTCCATCTTCTGGAAGCTTCGGAGGCATCGCTTCAAGCTCGAGGGAAAGCAGCAGCTGAGCTAGCCAAGCGGTTGGAAAGGACCTTCACGGCTGACCGCCAAAAGAGATGGCGGAAGCGGGTGGAGGAAGCTGTGGAGCGAGGTGGGGGGTAAAGCACACAAGTTCGCGAAGGCGGCTATGGGCTGGGTACTCGAGAACACCGATGCAAAAACGAAAACGAAACACTTGCCGACAAGCCAGCAGGCTCAGGTCGACGAGCTATGTCGTGATTGGGTCAAAGAGTGGACGCCCTCTGAGCAGACGCCTAATCACCCTGATCCGATAGAGTACCTCACTGCTGAGATCAACAAGCAAGCTGCCGCCAGGGATTGCACAGTTGCCAATTTGTATCAGCCACCCGACGGCCAGCCGAGATTCGTAAATGTGTTCGCGGTCTTAAGCCTTGGACTGCTGCTGGCTGCGACGCGCTGCGGCCGCGGGACCTGGCCCGGGCTTCCGACCAGTTTTTAGAGACCCTCGGAGAGATTTGGAGGTGGATGGAGATTCAGGGCCAGGTCCCAGCTCTGCTATTACATACTCACTTTGCTCGCCATGCCTGGAACACCTGAAGGTGGACTCGGGCCTATCGGCCTCCCGCCGACCCCCACGCGCGCGATGAACGCGGCTAACAGAGCGGAGGCCAAGTCCTGGGAGCAGGCCCACAGGCGGCCGTACCACTTCGGGGCCCAGGGGCGAAGTTGCGAGAGGGCCGCCTGCGGCCGAAGACGCCAGTGCCAAGGGCTGCGACATCGGCTCCGCGCACATCGACCTCACGAAAGCGCTCGAGGAGATAAATCACCACTTGCCCGCCGTCTCGGGCACGGGTTCGATCTTATTCGGCTCAAAGTTCTGGTCGTGATTTACCGAGGCCAGAGAATGGTCAACGTTGCTGGTACCTGCAGCTGCTCAGGTGCTGCAAGGCATATTGGCATGGTGCATGTACGCCACGACGCCGCTGCACATGTGTCTGCCCGATCCCTTGGACGACGTTCTATTTCACTGGCAGGGCGCCAGCCTTTACAACGCCATTGATGACATCACTGTCTCAGGAGCTGGGGAGAAGAAAGGAGCTATCCAGAGGGTCGGGTCTGCAACAGCCTACCTATGCGTGAGTTTGGAGGGGCTCTTCCTGGGGGTATCGGCGTCTCAAGGGTTCTGTCTTGGAGGCCCTCACGAACTGCGCAAGGGTCACAAGAAGCGCCTTGCCAAGTGGAAGTTCGGTGCTACCACGGGTGCGAGAAATCTTGGGGTGGACCACAGTCTTGGGACCAGAGGACCAGGTAGTTCTAAGCTTGCGGCCGCCCGCGCGAAGAAGGTCAAGCCCAGGACCAAGCGGCTTCGTGGCTTCGTGGGCTTCGGCATCGTTTCAAGAGCATGATGAGTGTTGCCCGTGCTGGAGGCCTGGCGGCAGCGACGTACGGGGTGAGAGTCTAGGGCACTTCTACGACTAGGCTCAGGGACCTCAGGGCCACGCTCGGGAAAACAATCTGCGGGACCCCGAAGGGCCGCTGCCGTACTCTGGAATTTTTGCTGGGTCCCAACCCGCGCGTCGACCCGACCGTCGAGTCTGCGCGGAGTCGCCGCAGTTTCGGCTGGGCGGACGTCCGCGGGCATGCAGGCGCAGTCCTTCTCACAGCTAGGCGGATTGGATGGCAAGTTCGCAGCTACACCACTTTCGCCACCAGCAGCGGCGTCACGGTAGATTTGAGCTTTCTCGGCTATCGGTCCCTAAAGACGGTGTTGGAGAAGAATATTCGGAGCTCCCTGGTCCGAAGTGTTGCTGGGGAAGACGAGGTCCCTGGGCTCCCAGCGGGCCCTATATTGGAACCGGACATCGGAGAGAGCGTGATCCACCGCCGCTTTACTCTGGAAAATTGCCAACCTTTTCCTCCGGAACCCGGGGGTCGCCCCCCCCCCCCTCCGAAAATCCCCCCCCCCTGCTGGAACCCCTCCCCCCCCCCCACCCCTTCCCCCGGCAAAACCCCCCCCCTCCCCTAACCCCCCCCTCCCCCCCCCCTCCCCCTCGAAAACCGGGGGGGGGTCACTACCGGTTCGAACTCCTCCACCCCCCCCCCTCCGGATCCGGAAAACCGGGGGGGGTCACTACCGGTTGGAACCCCTACCCCTCCCCCCCCTTTCCCACCCCTCCGGATCCGGAAAACTGGAGGGGGCCACTACCGGTTCGCACCCCCCCTTCCCCTTTCCCCCCCCCCCCTACTCACCGCCAGCAAACGACTCCCGGTCCCCACCACCGTCCGCATCACATCCCCCACTGGTGTTCCCAGCGCCACTGTCCTCACCACCGCAGTCCCCACTGGTTCCACCACCGCCCCTACTGTCCCCACCAGTGGCCCCACCACTGTCGCACTGTCCCCGCTGTCCCCAGAACTGTTCCCACCACGGTTCCACTCTCCCCACTGTCTCCACGGCCCCAACCACTGCCCGACTATCCCCACTGTCCCCGCTGTCCCACTGACTCCTCCGCTGTCCCACTGAGCTGTCTCACTGTTCCCACCACTGTCCCCACTGTCCCCACTACTGTCCCCACTGTACCTCTGTCCCATTGTCCCACCGCCATCCTCGCCACCGCCTTCACCACTGTCCCCACCACCATTGTACCCTCCACTGTCCCACTGTTTCCACCTCATTCCCATTGTCCCCACACCACTGTCCCCACCACCACCGTCACCACCACTGTCCACTGTCCCCCCTGTTCCCACCATTGTCCCCACCACTGTCCCCACCACTACCGTCCCCACCACTGTCCCACTGTCCCACTGTCCCCACCACTGTCCCGCTATCCCCTCACCACTGTCCCCACCAACACCGTCCCCACCACTGTCCGCACCCCCACTCGGTTTTCGAGGGGGGGGGGTTCGAACCGGTAGTGGCCCCCCCCGGTT
>CAUYUJ010002750.1:0-12500 GCA_963575745.1 Prorocentrum cordatum
CGAGAATAATAATAATGCGCATGCTCATACTAATTAAAAATATGGTAATCAGCATGATGGTGATCATGGTGATGCCAAGGATGGTGTATGATGATATAACTGATGGTGTGAATGTTGATATTCATCCTAGCCTAGATAGGGGAGCTTGTCGGGATCCAGGGGATTCTGGGGGGGTCGATGTGGAGAAGCACAAGAAGCCAGGCAGGCCCTCCCAAGGCAAGCAAGCTGCAAGCACGCCATGCACGCCCAAGGTGGGCTTGGCAAGAAAAGGTGGGACTGAGTGGAGCCGCCGCTGGAGAAAACGCTCCACGCAGAAAGCAAAGCACATCAAGCGCACAGACAAACATAAAGACCAGCACTGTCAAGATGTAGACGTGTGCACGCTGTGCCGTTTGCCAGGGATGGGTGCGCCTGGCTGTCCCCGGGCCCTTCCTCCCTCTTTCCTAATTACTGGGATCCTCCCTGAATCCTCTGGAACCTGAGAGCCCTGCTCCACCCGTCCCTCGTCCTCGTCTTCCCTTCTCCTCCCTCTTCCCCTATATGGGCAGTGAACCTCACTCTTCCTCCTCCCTCTTCCTTCCCTCTGAGACCCAAGGAACCCTCTGCACCCCGAGGCGTGTCGGTAGAGCGGGCCCGGCGTTTCGCATGAGACTGCCTCACCGTTCATGATCCTCGAACATAGAAATGTACAAAAACTTCACGAGTGGAGGGCGGGCCGCGTTCACAAAGTGGCTCTCGCCTCTGCGCTGGGCACGTTTGCCTTAACCAATTGCAGAAGTTTCACGGGTGGAGTGCGGGCCGTTTTCAAAATGTGGATCTCGCCTTAGCGCCGCACGCATTCGTTACAAACATTTGCAAGAGCTTCACGGATGGAGGGCGGGCCGTTGTCAGAGTGGGGCTATCGCCTCAGCGCCACACACACATTCGTCTGAAACATCGCAACCGCTTCACAGATGGAAGGCGCGCTCCGTTTTCGCAACTAGGGCTCCCGACGAGGAGGGGGGAGAAGGAAGGAGGACTGCGAAGCGCGAATAACTTCGCGCCCTCGTGGGAGCCCTCGGACAGTGTGGCTCTCGCCGGAGCGCCACGCACACTCGCCCTAAGCAGATGGAGGAGCTTCACGGATGAAGGGCGTGCCCTTTTCAGATTGCGGTTCTCGCCCTGGCACCGCGCACACTCGTCATAAACACTTGGGGGAGCTTCACGGATGGAGGGCGGGCCTCTTTCAAAATGTGCATCTCGCCCCAGTGCCGCGCACATTTTTGGGGGGGAGTTTAAGCAGTTTCAAAGATTCTCGTGGTTAACGTCCCAGAAGCTGTGTTTTGGCACGATGTCGGGCTGTCAAGGCGCAACAGTTGCGTTAATTCGCGGCGCTGACATCCCAGGAGTGCGCTCTGGTACGATTCAGGATCGCCAAGACGTAACAGTAACGGTGATTCGCGGCGTTATAGAATCCCTGGAATGGTGTCCTGATGCAGCTCAGGATTTTCAAGTGGTTGCCTTCCAACGGAGCACTTCCCTCAGTGAAAATGAGTCCTTGTGAGGGCATGCGGAGAGGAAGCTTGGAGGGAGGGTTTATTGCAGTATCACTGATGAGTCTTGGGTTTACACTGGTCCTCCTCCTCCTTTTCCTTTTCCTCCTCCTCCTCCTCCCCTTCCTCTTCTTCTTATTCCTCCTCCTCCCTCCTCACCCTACTCCCCCTCTCATCGGTTCTCGTGCTGCGTACCACGAGGATTGCTAGCACCATGCATCGTCATCATCACCACCACCATCATCATCATCACCATCATCATCAGTATCATCACTGACACCATCAACATCATCATCCTCATCCTCCTCATCATCATCGTCATCATCATCAGCAGCAACACCAGGTGCCACGGACCAGTGGCCAGGCCAAGAGAGACGAGTCTCTCTTGAAATGCGAGGAGTGCGAGGGTGGCGCCGAGTACCGAAAGTGGATCTACCGGTGATCCTCCTGCCCCGCGGTCGTCTGCAAGCATTGCGCCTTCCAGCAGCAGCAGAGCTTGGCACCGCTGCATCTGGCAGTCCGCCTCGTGCGGCCGCGGATGGAGTGAGTGGGCCGAGTCAGCTACTGCTGGCGCTTCGACAACTCCTGGTCGCTCGCCGCGTACCGCTGGCGAGGTGGGTGCCCACGCGGATCGCTAGTGCGCCGCTGTTCGACTGCAGGCCCTCGCCGCCTCCTGTCGCTCGCGGTGCCGCACCTCCGCGAGCGCCTTGCCGAGCCAGACGAGCCTGCCGCAGTGCAGTCAGACCCTGACGAGGCTGGCGGGGAAAAAGACCAGCCCCCTGCAGAGCTTCGCCCGCCGCCTCCGTGCGAGAATGCAACTCGCCACTGCTGCTCAGTGGCTTGATCTCGTCACTGCTGCCGCCCAGGACGAGCGCAAGTGGGCTGCGGCCCATGCCGAGCGCGGCGTTGGACATGCCAACCACCGCACCACCTGCTCGTGCTGCCGCCGCTGCAGGCGGGGAGTCGGCCACCCAGGAGGACTTTACGTCTACGTGGGCTCGCGCCTTGGAGGCCGTCGACATAACTAAGCGACCTCCGAAAGGCAAAGCGCCTGCTGACAGGGGCGAAGCTCCTGCCGCCGACGGAGGACACGCACGACAAGCGGACCGCGCTGCTGCCGCCTGCTTCCGCTGAGGCTCGCGCCTCGCGACCGCCAGCCCCGGCAGTGTCCAACTGCAGCCCCATGGAGTGCAAGCAAGTCCGCGCATACATCTGGAGCGCTCGTGCACTGGTGCACGCCGGGCCAAGCGGGGAGCGTACCTCGCACGTCCAGGAGCTCCTCAGGAGCCCTCATTGTTCGTATCTCGCCACGCTCCTCCGCGCGCTGCGGAAAGCCTCTGGGCAACTTGCCCTCCACTTGCAACCAAGTGCAATCGACGTAGGGTACGAACGCTCCGACTTGCTCGCTGCTGCCGGGGATTGCCATGACCGGCTAGCGGCGAGCGGGGTGCTCCTCGACACGTGGGGAATGCCACAGCCGGAGCCCGATGCGCCAACAAGTGCCCACGCATTTTCGTTGGAGCACGCGGTAGCTGCAGGCGTAGCGGTGCGGCACCGCCGTAAACTATGGATGCTCCGAGCGGCCGACGCCGCAATCTCTGCAGGGGCGCCTGGGAAGCGGAAGCATTGGCTGCCCGGAGGTGGTCTGGAATGAGGGCTCGGATCTACAGCCAACGCCACTGCGGATTTGGCCACCTGGTCGGACGATGGGTTCCGCATCAATTTCCGCCAGCGTCTCTGCCTGCCGCTCTTCAGCGCTGCATGCCTCTGCCGGCGCCGCGCGCGTGCTGGAAGGGTCTGTGGCCACGCGCTCGACAAGCCTGGAGGTCACGCGACCTCTCGCTTGATCGGTGGAGCCCACAACCGTCTGCACGATGGAATCTGCGACGAGCTCGCGGCGTGCGCTCGCTCAGCCAGCCTTGCAGCCACACGCGAGGTCGTGGTTCCCAGAGCTGGCCACTGCAACCATGTGTGAGCCGCGCGTGGACGCCCAGCTCTCGGGCCACTGCTGGCTCCCAGATACCCACGGCGACTTCACAGTCGTCAGCACACACAACCGACGCGGACACCCGGCGACCGCCGGCGCTGGCTCGTCCGCTGCCGAGGCTGCGTGTGTGAGGGGCTTGTCCGTTCAAGTCGTCATCTCCGTCATTCGTTGGTAGTCGTCTCTGTCGTCCCCGTTCCCTGGGCGCGTCGAAGCCCCCCCCTTTCCCAGGGACCTCCTCAGCGCGCCAGCCAAAGCGAAGTTGAGCAACGTCGTAATTGAATCGAAGGGAAGCCCCTTCCCTTCGATCCCTCCCCCGCCAGGGGGGGGGTGAGTCCCGGGGGGGGGGGGGTCAGATACGACGCCCCCCCCTGGGAGTTCCGGAGCCCAGAAAAGCCCCAAGACGGGCCAAGAGTGCCCCAAGAGGCCCCAAAGACAGTCCAAGAGAACCCCGAATCGCCGAACGATCCGTCCAAGACGTCTTGACGGCCTCCAGACGGCCCAAGAGGCCTGCAAAGCGCCCCAAGAGGCCTCCAGGAGCTTTCCCACGAGAGCCCCAAGAGGCAAAAATCATGGATTTCCCATACGTTTTTACAACATTTGGCGTTCTTGCCTCTTCCGCTTCCCGACGCGCCAAGATGGCCCAAGAGGCCCCCAAGATCGCCCCGAGACGGCCCAAGAGGCCCCCAAGAGGGTCCCCTAACGGCCGAAGAGGGCCCCAAGACGGCCCAAGACGCCTCCAAGACGGCCCAAGAGGCCCCCAAGACGGCTCCAGGAGAGTGCCCAGACGGGGGACCCGAACGGACATTTTGAGCTCTCAGCCCCAATAGGCCCCCAAGAGGCCCCGAAGAAGCTCCAAGAGGCCCCAAGAGGCTCCCAAGGAGCACCCAAACTGTCCCAAGACAGCCCAGGAGAGCCCCAAATTGCCCAGGAGGCCTCCAAGAGTGCCTCGAGACGGCGCAAGAGGAGCCCTGGACGGCCCAAGACGGCCTCAAGAGAGCCCCAGGCTGTCCCAAGAAAGCCTCTGGCCGCCTCCTCCTCCTCCTCCTCCTCCTCCTCCTCCTCCTCCTCCTCCTCCTCCTCCTCCTCCTCCTCCCTACCCCTCTGCTCCCCCTCTTCCTGCTCTCCTCTGCCTCCTTCTCATCCTCTTGCTTCTCCTCCACACCCTTCTCCCCCCTCCTCCTCCCTCCTCCACCTCCTCCACCCTTCCTCCACCTCCCACTCATCCTCCTCCCCCTGCCCCCACCCTCGTTTTCAACTTCGTCGTTCTCAGGGTCGGCGGCACCGGCCGTAAGGCCTTCGCAATATCGAGCTCGAGGCGGCACCAGCGTGCAGGGCCATGTACTCGAATTCGGCGGACAGCACGGCCCCCACCTGACGACTGCAATTGGCAAGCCTCACCCGTTACAAAAGCCATCTCCGTGGCACTGGTTGTGCACGATCGCCGCTCCGCGATTGACGGCAACGGATTGCCGTCTTTTTGGGGCGAACCACTGCGGTGCTCGTCTCCTCCGCTACCGCGCCAGCGCCCCAACAGTGGATCGCCGGTGCGCTTTTCTTGCACATGAGATCCGCGCAGACGTGTCCAAAACATCATCATCATCATCATCATCATCATCATCATCATCATCATCATCATCATCATCATCATCGTCATCATCATCATCATCATCATCATCATCATCGTCAGTAGCAGCAGCATAATCAACATTCTCATCATCATCATCATCACCATCATCATCATCGTCCTCATCATCATCACCATCACCATCACCATCACCGTCATCATCATCATCATCATGATCATCATCATCATCATCATCATCATCATAACCACCACCATCACCATCCTGGCCATCATCAGCATCATCCTCATCATCCTCATCCTCATCCTCATCCTCATCATCATCATCATCATTATCATCACTATCATCGTTATAAGATTCAGCATCCTCACCACCATCATCCTCATTATCATCCTCATCATCCTCATCATCGTCATCATCCTCATCATCGTCATCCTCATCATCATCGTCATCATCACCTCATCACCATCAGCATCATTATCATAATCATCATCGTCATCAGCATCAGCATCATCAGCAACATAATCAACATTATCGTCATCGTCATCGTCATCAGCATCAGCATCATCATCATCATCATCACTTCCACCACCACATCCACTGTGCTCTTCCTCCTCCTCCTCCGCCTCCTCCCTCCCTTTTGTCGGAAGACCGACCGCGGGCCTCTTGAGGACGGCCTCCACCTCCTCGGGCTCCACGCGGACGCCGCGTATCTTGACCTGCCGGTCCGTCCGGCCCACGACCTCCGCGCCGAGTGCGGCAGGGGGGAGGGGCGGCCGAGCTCGGAGGGCAGGAGGGAGACCACCAGAGGAGGGGAGGAGAGAGGAGAGGGAGGAGAGGGAGGAGAGAAAGGAGAGGGCCGCGGCGGCGGCGGAGGAGGAGGAGGAGGAGGAGGAGGAGGAGGAGGAGGAGGAGGGGGAGGATTGAGAGGAGGACGAGGACGATCACGAGGAGGAAGAGGAGGAGTTTAAGCTCCACGCCCTCCGTGCCACAGCCTCAAAGCAATGCAGCGGCGGCTGCGTGCAATGCTCCCCAGCAGGGCGACGTGCTGGAATCCAACTGTCGCCCGAGTGGCAACAGCCAGGAGGTAGAAACAGGGCCGAAGGACCACCCCTAAGCAGTGAGTCCAGCCGCGCATGCTGCACCCCCCTTTGACCAGCAGGGAGGAGGCAGCCACGGGAGGAGGAGACCCTCCGCTGCAGCACGGGACAGCTACTGCTGGCGGCCGAGGGTGTAGCAGGACAGCCCCTCGGCGGGTGGCCCCCCACAGGCACACCAGGCGAAGGGGCCTGGTTTTAGGTCGGGCCTGTCCCCCCTGCAGGGGGATCTTGGAAGAAAAATAAAAGATACCCCAAACAAACTCCGAAAATGCTCAAACATAGTCAAAACATGGTCCCCAGACTATTTTGTTGACTACTTTTGAATATTCTTCCTGTAGAGGGACAGGCCCAACTTAATAATCCTGGTTGCGCCTGGACAGGGGCTGGCACAAGCCTGATGCGAAAGAACAGCGACGCAGACGCAAGACAAGACAAAGCTGGCGGGCGAACACATGGCTCATCCCGAACCCGCGACGCCTGCTGAGGCGTGCAACAGAAGAGAAGACACGGGCGAGCAAGCAACCCAACGTCCCCGGGAAGAGGCGCAGCCTGTATCGTGGCCGCCTCGCCACAAGCCAAGATCAGGTCCTGCGCGGCCAGTCCACCAGTCACAGCAGGCTTTGCAATACTGCCACTTGTGCCAACACCATGAGCAGCACGAGAAGAGGCGCTGGATGGACCAAGATAATGTGAGGTCCAGTTGAGGGAAAAATTAATACTCCCCCCTCCCCCCGCAATTCAAAGTTGGCACGTATACGCATCACTGGTCCGACACTCAAACTAGGGAGATCCGAGCCCGACATTGCATTCGGGGGGAGGAAGGGGGAGCTCACCTCACATGTTACGCGTGAGTGTTGCTTCATTGTTTCCGACACCTGTCGCACCACGCAGACCCAGGCGGGGCCTACCCCTCAACCGCCGCACGGATCGGAATCACTGCTGTCCGCCAGGCGGCGGGGCTCCACCAGCGGACCTCCGCCCTCCTCCGGCCTCCTCCGTCCTCCTCCTCCTCCTCCTCCTCTCCTCCTCCTCCTCCTCCTCCTCCTCCTCCTCCTCCTCCTCCTCTCGGGGGGCACCCGCCACATTCCTTGAAGCGGCCCGGAGGTCACGTGGGCAGACTGAGGCAGAGAAGGCGGGGGCGCCTCCCGCAGGCACAGCGCTGCACCAACCCTGTGTACAGCACGATGAGATGGAGGCATCGAGCCCCAGAGAGACGCCAAACTCCTCGGCAGTTGCAAGCTCGGCATCGCTGACGTATGCGGCCAAATCAGGCGTGCCACCTCCGCTGTGGTCGACCGCCCCCTCGGCAGCACGCAACTGACTGGACGCGATTATAGCGTTGAGATTGCTGAGTCAAGCCAAACAACCCACAAACATAATCTACATCCACGACCACATGTTGCCGCCTGGGATTCGGACGCAAGCCCTTGTTGTAAAGGCCACGCCGGGCGTAGGAGGCGTGCCTGGACGGAACGCCACAACACTCCTACACAAGACCAGCCGCACGCGCGCCAGTGCCGTGGAAACCGACAAACGAAAAAGTGGCTGACGCTGGACTAAGGAGAAGCCCAAATTTTGCGCCCCAGAATTTTGAGGACGACGTCTTCGTCCAACTTACTTCGCCCAACGCAAAAACCTGACAACGGTTTGCTCTGTACCTCCCAAACCCCGACCGTTCAGCCCAGAGGTGGCCTGGTTTGTCGGGGGTAAGCTGCGGAGGAGGAGGAGGAGGAGGAGGAACACGAGCTGCGCTCTTGCATTCTGCCCGTGGCCAGCACAACGAAACCTTGGCGGCCAATTTGCACGCTGTCTGAGAGATCGTAACCCTTTCCTCCACGGACTCCATTCCCACCACATCGGAGGGATGAATGTTCAACGAGCGCTCGGCTGCTATGCCATCATCACTATTGGACCGCCTGTAGAAACGTTCTTGGGATGAGGTAACTTCCTCCTCCAAATTCTTATGCGCAGCGACTTCCATGGTGTCCTGAGCCAAGCTGCCTTCGCGGGCACTGGTTTCCAAGATACCCGTTTGCCCGAGAGCCCGTCGGGAAGGGTCAACAAGGAATGCATCGCCACGTTCAGGCAATTGCTGTGCAGAACCGACGGATAGCGAACTCAAGTGCTAGCCAAACCACGCGCTGGGAATCCCACCAGGCCTCTGGGCGTAGGTGGTTTAACAAGCTGTGTCTTCTCTCTGCCACAGCTCCCTCCTTGCCCTGCTCGGGGGAGGGATTGATCACTGTCCCCAATAAATGTACACCCCCTTCCCCAGGCGACCGGCGGTCAACCAGCAACCAGGAGGCCCCCCCACCACCATCCCAGTTAACAAAACAATGCAAAACATATTGTGCCTCCACATTTGGAGCATGCGCGGCCAACCTGATGCGGCCCCACCCACCACCCCTGTCAAACAACACTACAAAATACAGTTCTGGGCAAAGTCTGGAGTCATGATCGTGAGGCCCGCGATAACTTTGTATTGTGTTTTATCCGGGACCGCGGGGGTGTCAGCATATTGCCTGCTGCGCGCAAGGCTACCAACTCTGACAAAAAACAATACAACATGCGCATCGCGGCTAAATCTGGATCGTGCGCGGCCGCCCCGCGATCACTGTCAAGTGGTGGCGTATGGTCTGCCGTGCGCAGGCCCACCAGACACATTGATGGGCATTGGCTTTCGACATGGATGGTGGGGGCCGACATGTTTCCCAATGTGTGCTGTCACGTGCGCAGGCGCACCTGACACACTCTGTACCTGCCCCGAACGTAGCGCACCTGGCGCGGCTGGAGTATGCGGCACGCCTGGCGCACGCGGAAGTACGTGGCACATCTGGCGCACCAGGCGTGTCTGGCACGCTCGGGCCCCAGGGGTGCCTGTCGCGCGTGGCGCGCCTGGCACGCGTGGCGCACCTCGCCCCAGCGTCGGGCACATGGGTTCGGTCTTGGTTCCCAGTAGTTGCCCATCCAAAGACGACCGCTGAACATGCTGAGGCTCGGGTGTTACTTATGTGTTGGGAGGGCGGGTGGGAGTGAGCAAGACGGTTGCGGGCGAGTGGGTAGCTTGACACTCCTACCCCCTCCCTTGGGCCTGGAAGGGGCGCCCAACGAGAGGTTAGAGCGTCCAAGATGGCCCAAGATGAACCCAAGAGGGCCTCTGAGGGCGAAAGGTGGCCTCCAAGATGGCTCAATAAGCATCAAGATAGCCTCCGACACACATCTAAAAGGCCTCAAGACGACCCCAAGACGGTTTCAAGTGCCCTCCGAGCCCTCCAAAGACCCCCCCTCCCAAGGAGAAGCCAACATGGCTCCAAAACCTAGCTGCATTACTGTGTTGCCTGTTCGCTTCCGATGGGCTCTTGATGCCTCAAGATGGCCCCAAGACGGCCCAAGAGAGCCCAAGAACGCCCCAAGAGCGCCCCAAACGAGCCTCAAGACGCAATGTTTGAACCTCCCAGGGGGAGGGGGGGAGGGGGGGGGGAAATTCCGACCCCCCCTCTTTTAGAATCATGGGGGCCAAGATGGCCCCCAAGAGGCCTCCCAGACCCCCCACCGAACCCCAAGAGGGCCCCAACAGAGCCCAAGGGGGCCTCAAGACTGCCCTCAGAGGCTCCGCGGGGATCCCAAGAGAGCCTCAAGATGGCTCCAAGAGACCTCCAAGAAAACGCATCCAAAGCGGCTGTTACACTGCACTCTTCTACACTTCCCTGATCAAAGCAGCTCGCCGGGCGATCTGCTTCTGGATGGGGTGGTGGGGATGCGCGAAGCTGAGTATCATTTAACCGATCCCCATCCCCAGCGGCGTGGCCTGGGCCCCACTGGTCGATTTACCCCCCTAGATGGAGGTATAGGTCGTCCCCTTCGGGATCGAGGGGTGTATCCCCAACTTTTTTTGTTGCGTGGAGCGATCCCTGGAACGTTTCTGAATCACTGCGACCCGCAGATGATTCGTCAAGATGAAATCGCTTCCTCCGACAGCGAGCAAGCGCCACGGTCAAAAGTTGATGAGATAGCGGTGCGAAGCCCTGAAAGATTAGCAGGCCAACGCCAGGGGGGAAAAGAAACCGCAGCGGCTGTACGGACACCTAGGACCGAATAAAAAATTACAGCTGCTCCTCCCCTCTGGGATCTGGACTGACTGTCGTCAACTACCCGCAACCTCATCACTGCTCAGAGACCGGGGTAGCCGAACGCGGAAGCGAACGCCTGAACGTCCTTCTTGATAGCCGCGATGTCAGCATTCCCCTGCAGACCAGCCTCGAAGTCCTTGAGCTTCTTGCCCTTCTCGGCCTGGACCTTGAGGGCGACCTGGCAGCACCTGTCCAGAAATCCCGCGATCTTCACGAAGTCGTCGGTGGTGCAGCCACGCGTGGTCATGGCGGGAGTACCGATGCGGACGCCGCCTGGCGAGAGCGCCGAGGCGTCGCCGTGCACGGCGTTGCGGTTGAGCGAGATGGACGCCTCCTCGCACACCTTCTCGAGCTTGGAGCCCGTGAGGCCATGGGGGCGGAGGTCCCACAACACCAGGTGGTTGTCTGTGCCGTCGCTCGCGAGCTTGTGGCCCTTTTCCTGGAGCGTCTTGGCCAACGTCTGCGAGTTGGTCACCACGGCCTTGGAGTACTCCTTGAACTCTGGGGTGTTCACCTCCAGCAGCTGCGCCGCGAGTGCGCCGATCTGGTGGTTGTGGGGTCCCCCCTGCAGGCCAGGGAAGACGGCCATGTCGATGCGCTCCTTGATGTCGGGGATGGCGTCCGAGTACTTGAAGAAAATCATGCCTGCGCGAGGGCCTCGGAGCGACTTGTGGGTGGTGGTGGTCACCACGTCACAATGCTCAAAGGGCGCTGGGTGCTGTCCTGTGGCAACGAGGCCAGAGATGTGCGCGATGTCTGCCATCAAGAGCGCTCCGACCTCGTCGGCGATCTCGCGGAACTTGGCGAAATCGACCACGCGCGGGTAGGCCGAGGCTCCGCACAAGATCATGGCGGGTCGGAAGACAAGTGCTGTCTTGCGAAGCTCGTCGAAATCAATCAGACCAGTCTCGTGGTGCACCTTGTACGGCAAAGACTCGAAGTAGATCGATGTCGCCGAGATCTTCTTTTTCGCAGTGTAGTAGCCGTGGGTCAGATGGCCACCGCTGGGAAGATCCAAGCCCATGACGCGCGCGTGCGGCGGCAACAATGCCGTGTAGACGGCGAAGTTAGCCGGGCTGCCGGAGTAGGGTTGCACGTTGACGCCCCACTTCTTCGCGTCAAGGCTGAACGCCTGAAGAGCGCGGTCCTTGCACAGGTTCTCGATCTTGTCGATGACCTCGTTGCCTCCGTAGTAGCGCGCCCCAGGCTGGCCCTCGGAATACTTGTTGGTGAGCGCGGATCCGAGCGCCTCCATGCACGCCCTGGACGTAAAATTCTCCGACGCGATCAGCTCGATCGAATTGATCTGCCGCTGTTTCTCCTCCTCGATGAGCGCCGCCATGGTGGGATCCGCCTCCTTCAGGCTCTTGTTGCCGGGAAGAGCCGGGCGAGACGCCATCTCGAAGAGAAACTGATGATGCAGCGCTGGGTGGGGGGTGGGTCTGGTGATGAGCGCAAAAGGCTGGACTCGACCTTGAGCCAAAATGGCTACGGAAGGGGTGTATCCCCAACTTGGGTGGTAATTTGGTGGGGGTCTCAAATGGGATGGGGATGGGGATGGGGATGGGTTAAACGATACCGAGCAGCGTGAAGAATTCGCCAGCTAGTGGGGTCCGAGGGGACTGAGCCCTAACAGGGCCTCTGACTTCCCCGAAGAGGTCACCGCTGCTGTCGCGCGCGGCCATGGCCCAAGACGCGCGGCTGAGCTTCTTTAAAATGTCCCATTGGCAAAGCCCGTCGAGGAACAGGTGGCCCCAGATAGGAGCGTCCTCGGGGGCTTCAAGGCAGTCGGGGTCTTCCAACAAATCCCTGTGCCATGCAATGACTTGATCCTCAAAGCACGGACAGATGGGTCGGCGGGGTGGGCGAAAGCCCCATGACAGAGCAGATTGACCGAATACCCGTCAGTCTCAGTGTCCCGAGCCGCTAGATCGACGCTTCCACCGCCTCAGTGCGAATGCGGTCGCAGTGGGGGCTAGCACAAAGGCGGTGATGGAGCGTGCCCCAAGCTCCATAATGAACACGCTTCTCACTCAAGACGTATCCGAACCAAGCAACTCTGGCACGCGTCCAAATAGTATCGCCAGCCCGAAGAACGTCTGGACACAACCTGCCAACGTCCCCATCACCTGTCTCCCAGATCCCTCTGTACGGAACGACGCTGGGCC